>CM059225.1:2356050-2368550 GCA_030347435.1 Clarias fuscus
ACTGGCTAGTGTGGCAACCTGCTGCTCTACAGAAATAAATCAGTAACACACACACACACACACACACACACACACACACCAAAGAAACAAACAGTTCCATGGGATCCAACTCGATTCCCATGTCTTCGCCATTAGCTTAGCTTAGCAAAATCATCCTGTGCCTTGTCTCAGATCTCTGCATTCCTCTGACTGAGAACCGTGTAGAGGCCAGCTGTTTTACTTTCCGGACTGCTGAGATAAGCATGCTCCACAGCCGCAGATAACAACGCCAGATTATTCAGCCTTCATCAGTTCTACACACTCCTACTGCAAAACAAAACAACAACAACAACAAAACCTAAAGCCAAACTTGTCAAGATGTACAAGCTGTTACTCCAACTTTCATGACATCTACATACTCCTCGAGTAAACTGCCTAAAGCCAGCCAACTCCTGGTCCCTAGCCAGACGTTCACAAGCCCCTTTTCTAAGCTCGTTAAGATCTACAACCTTCGTGGGGTCTACATACTCCTAACTGACCCATCATAAAGTGTACAAACTCCTGCTCAAAGCCTGTTAATATCTACGGCTGTTTCTCCAACCTTCACGTGGTCTTCATAACTCCAGCCAACTCCTGATCCCCAGCCAGAGGCCTGCAAGCTCCTAAAGCAACCATCATGAGATCCACCTGCTCTTACGTTGAACTTTTTATGCTCTACAGATGGTTACTCCAAACTTTGTGACATCTACATACTCCTAAAGCAGTCATCAATAGCTCCATAAGCTTTTACTGTAATTTACTTAAGATCTACGGCCTTTACTCCAACCTTTTTTTGAGGTCTACAAGCCAGCCAACTCCTGGTGTTCCACAAGCTCCTGCTCTAAGCTTGTTACTCCAATCTTCATGATGTCTACGGTATATGCTCCTAAATCAACCATCATGAGGGCTACCTGCTCCTACTGGAAAGATCTACCGGCTGTTACTCCAAACCTTCATGAGGTCTACATAATTCATCAGCAACCTATTATATCACTACAGACACTCCTGGTCTGAGGCAGAGGGCTCTAAGCTTCTACTCTAAGCTTGTTAACGAGTACAGGCTGCTACAGCAAAGTTGTTGAGGTCTGGAGGCTCCTAAACAACCATCCTCAAGGCATGAGGTCTTTGTGCTCCTACTCTAGATTTTCTACGGTTTTTAGTTGGTTCTTTGAACCTTCGTGAGATATCCACACACTCCAACACTAACCTGCCTGCAAACTGCTGGACATCCAGCAGATGTCTACAAGCTCCTACAATAAGGTTGTTAAGATACTGTACATACTCCTAAACCAACCATGATGATGACTACAAGCTCGTAAAGCAACCATCATCAGGTATAGAAGCTCCTACTTTACATTTGTTAAGCTCTACAGGCTGTTACTCCACCCAGGAAGCCAATACATACTTCGGCCATAAAACCAATATGTTGTAACTGGAATCACAATTCGGCAAATTTATACTAGAAATTAAGGGAGTCAGATATTTCAGGTGTAGAGGAAAGCCAAATGCAGGTTTGTCAGAGCGCTGGGGGGAACAGGGTCAAGCCGTGGAGACAGCTCTAAGTTACTCATTTAGCTGTGGTGTGTGCGCAAGTAGAATAATGGCAGTGGGCAAGGTGGATGTTCCTAGACCAACAAGCTTAAGTGACTGACACTTGTTTGTTCAGTTAACACAATAATCAAACAAATCAAACCTAAACAGGTATGGACTCAAAGCCAATCCATCTTTTGTCTCAGTCTGTTTGGCGATCTGTATGAACAGGCAAGTAGTGCTGGTGCCTCGTGGCTCCACAGCAGAGGGTTCCATCAGGGAGCTCCAGTTGTTCAACTTGGTTTCCTTCCTCCAGGTATATCAGGTTTCACCTTCTACCCAGAACCTACAACCAAGATACTTTAGCTAACAATGGTTCTGGCATTCATGCTGAATGATGAACTTGAGTATTGAGCGTAAACCATTACAAATAAACACTGTTATGGGTCAGTAATTGAAAGCTTATAGCTCGCGTAAGCTACATAATGATATAATTACACACCCAGTTCTTTTCAGTGTTTCTCCTCATTAGCACCTGGACCACCAACTACAGAACTTGATCAATAGCGTTAGCAGAAGAGAAACAGCCAACAGTCCTTGTACGAGGATTTTGACACCATGCAGTTGAAAGAGGAACCATGGTTCTCACATGAACATAGTGTCTCACGCGGTTAAAACCGGTCTTATTTTAACAACAGATAACTGTTGCACATCTTTCCTGAAGTCCGTAAGTCTCATTTTTCAGTACTCATTAGTTTGCTAGCTCCTGCCGTTATACAAATGGGCTTCAGTGTGAGGCTCTGAAATCCAGAATGGAATTTAAGTGCTCGCGCTCAGCTTGATCTTTAACCTCAAAGCCTCTGCTGTGCCTGGTGACCTTCCACCTTTATAAACCTGCGGGTTAGCTCTGGACGCTCATGCTGCACTGAGACGTTTCGATCTCTGATGGGGTGTGTCACGAGTTTAAACGCACGTGGTGGAGAGACGCTACTCTGCCAGGCAATAGTTTTGCATTAACGGCTGCATTCGTATATTATTTGTATTATTATTACTAATCCTTTTCTGTTTACATTTGTTTTTCAGACGTTTGCTGCACTATCAGAAAACGACCGAGCAGGTAGGTCTTCAGGATATTTATCTGTACTCTACCTGAGCTGCTTCTTCTGTTGCTTGTTAATTAATCCGTAGAAGAAACGATGTCTAGTCAAGTCAAAGCCCGCTGGTCTGAGCGCAGGTTTTGTGGGGTGATGACCCCTGTGGTTCTGCGGCTCTGTGTGTGTGAACATGATGCGACCCAGAGCACAATATGTCCCCAGTTCAAGGCTTTTGAGAAACTGCTTTGTGCATGTTCCTTGTACATTTCTTACATTGTTATTCGATCATGTATTAAAGATGAATGTGTTGAAGAGGATGGGAATGCCAAGTGTGGTAAATCACAGGGACTAACCCTGTGTCCTAACACCTAGGCACAAAACCAAGATGTTAACCAGACGTCAGCGTCCACAGCTATTTTAAGATATCAAGGGGCACATGTGTGGAACTGCAAACAGAGTGAAAGATCATAGTGTTCCTGAGCCTGGGTTGAGGAATTTTGGAAAGTTCATGTTTTGTTTATTAAGTAAGCCAGTTTGGTTAAAATAATAATAAAGTTGAATTGTTTCTGGTGCAATTTGTAGCACTAATGATTTTTTACGGATTCTTTTCCAGCACTGGAACCCATTTTGGAGTTCTTGACCAGCCTTCAGTCAGCACTTTATTCTGGTCGATATCTCATGTATCATGTATCCGAACTCATCCCTAGAACATGGCACCATGCATGCACAATCATACACTTATTCACACCAATCCACCCACCTGTTTTTAGAGATGGAAGACAACCCACATGGACAGAGGGAGAACATTGTGATATGAACTCAAGCTTAGAATTCGATCTGAGATTGTGGAAATGGCAATGCTTCTCCATGCATCATCAGTCTATGTACTGTATGTTGAAAGCATAATAAGATTTTTAGAATCAGAGCCCCTACGGCTATGGTCCCCGTTACAAGAACCGACTGTGGATACTGTAGTTCTTCAGTCCGTCCTTCTGTCCTAACCTGTACGATTTGTTTGTAGAACCTTTAAAATGTGACTTAATGATTAACCAGCCAAAGAACCCTTGAAGAACCCTTTGCTTTATCATTCCTATGAAGGACCTAAACACTCTAAACACCTAACTGCTATTATATACTGCACCCCCACTTCCTGTTCCTCCTGGAACCTGCTTGTTAAAGGCAGGAAATTCCAGTGTGCACTCTCTGGATGGTGAGACAGGAAAAAGAGAATAATAGAAGAGAAATGAAGGACTGGGAATGAAAGATGTGTTGGGAGGACAGCTGCAGCCTCCATCTAGATCTTCTTGATTGACACCGTCTAGTCTTGATTAACACTGTATGTTTTTTTTTTTTCTCGGAATTATCTAGTTTCTCGCATTGAGAGCTGAAGAAGTTCCTAAACCAACAGGATTCTTCAGACGAATGCCAGTAATCTTTCTGACATCAACTCACCTGCGGTACTCCTTAGTACCTGCAATAATCTCTGAATAGATCCCACCACACACACCCACACGCTTCTCTTTCGTTCTGAATTCCCGAGGCGCTTTGATGTGTCGGTTCCTTCTGAGCATTCCTACCCCCATTGCCCCCACTCCTTCAGCCACCGAGTGGAACCAAGGCAAGAACAAAGGGTCTATTAGTAATTTCTCAAGCCTTGTTCTCAGATGCAGGTCCAGTGTAGAAAGGTCTGTTTGATTGGGATCAGAAGAAACGGGTCTTGATTGGACAGACAAGCAGCAGGGCAAAAACATGTACAGTATAAAGAAGATACTATGAAGATACTAATGGGCTGAATGGGTGAGAACCTACAACGATGATGCAGTTGATCATCGTTGTGGGTGATCTCACAAGGAGGGCTTTTTGGTATGTGATGGGAACGGCCATGATGGCTGATGGAGTATGAAAACATCGGACGCTTGAACAAACGTCAGAACCAAACATGCCGGCTGCTTCGCAGACCGAGACTTCACTGTGATGTCTAATGATTCATACTTCCATGTGCACTAACGCACTGGAGCACTATCCCATGCAGTATCTGGCGTTGCAACCGCATGCACCGTCTTTACCACGACTGTCTATTTCTGACCCCCTTACCGCCTCTGCACAAGGCTCCAGGACTAACAAAAGCATACCGGTACTGGGTGGAGGCTGTCTAACAATGGCCTTGGCTCGCTCTTTAAATAACCTTAAGTCTACACACACAGTAGTCTCTCTCCGGCCATCTCTTGATAGCATTGGTTCTACTGAACTTTCACCCAGAGTGCTCATTATTCAAGAAGTGACACTCGAGTTTAACGCATGTTTACGCCACACACTATCTATTGATGGAAAGCTAGGTGGAGAAGGTAGTGCGGAAGTGTTTTATCACTCTGAGGAGGTCCTGGGGATATCTTGGGACGGCCTTGGTTTCCAGGAACTCGTGCTTGTGTTGTGCAGAATGAGAGAGAAGATCAATCTAGATTAAATTCTTTTTTTTTTTTTTTTCTCAAATCATAGTTTTTCTCATGGTTGTGATTCTCGACCTGGGTGTCCTGAAAGACAAAATAAATCTGTTGAGACAAGAACAACTCTCTCGTTCTATGCTTAAGCGAGTTGTTGCTCTAAAAGGAAGACAGAGAGAGAGACTTTTTTTTAATTTTTTTTTTTTTTACATCAAGCCCGTCACTCCCACCCCAACCCATTTCTCAGGCTTGGTTCTGTCTTAGTTCATCAGTCTCTATTAAAGTTCACCTTCTGTCCAGAGTTTATGGCTTTCTTTTCAGCTACTGTCCATTTTCACAGCCTGCAGGCATGAAATAGGCATAGGCATTTTATACTCGCATTGTTTACAATGTTTGCGATGTTAATACATTAATAACGTACGTAACATTGGGTGCAGTGTTTGTTTCAGTGGTGCTATTGTGTTCATCACTGACCTCTTTCAGCTCTCACTCGAGAGGTCAGTAAGACCTGTTCCAGGCTCCAGTTCCCTCCAGTGTTCTCCCATTAGCATGGGGCTAGCATAGCGTTACAATGACTGTGTAACACCGGTCACCAACATTACACTTAAGTGTCTCTTCCTGGTCCGACGTGTCTGACTTTGGTGCTCCCACACCCCAATGGGATAGCTCTCATGGGGCTGACTAACCTTTCGAATCGAGCCAGCACCTTCTTGATGGTTTCGTCTTTAATAAACTGGGGCCCGTGGAAGATGACTACTCATGTCGCAGGGGCTGACAGAGGGGTAACTTGGACTGTCTCCCTCTCACCCATTTTCCTCTCTTCATGAGTGTACTCACGAGGATTTGCCTTGACAAAAACACTACCGTGGCTTTGTTTTCTTGATGTTTTCACACTCTACCTGCTCTAACAGCATCTCCTCCACCTGTGCGCCGCTCTCTGGCACACACCTTATGCCATGTCTGAGATCCAGCGTCTCGTCTCCCCTCAGGCCTCAGTGGCCATGACGTCCATTAATTAAACTTGAACGGCCAGTAAAAAAAATTGGTGGGAAAATGATAGTCCTACAGGAACTTGGCAGGACACAAAACTCAAAGCATGTTCAGAGCGAGAGAGAGAGAGAGAGACATGAGGACAGAGAGGAACACAACTATGCCAGGGTAGGTGAGTGGAGATTTCGTCAGTGTTTCTGGAACAGCTGTATTTCCTGGAGATGCAGTGTTTGCGTTTCAGGGAAGTTGGCACGGCCCCGAGGTCGAGCCCAGGGGAACTCCAGTTTTACTCACCTTCGATATCTTACTTTCGAAATGTTTATTTCACTCTAATTCATGAACTTTCCATGTAACCTTTCAAATGATGAACTGTGCAGAAAGATAATGAGATAATGGCCCCCGCATGGCTTTCCTGCTCTTATCTCTGGTCCAGACCAACACTACACATGCCAGTCCTCAATCTGCCCGTGCCCCTATTTACATCTTTCAGCTTCTTTCTTTCTTCTATCTTTCTTCTATCTCAGCTACTGTGGTTTATCATGAGAGTAAACTCAAACCCTGCGGTAAAAAGGACTTTAAACTCAAATGAGGTTGGATTTCACACAGCGCAGATCTTAAACGTCTTCACTGTTCATTGATGGAGGAGAGTTTTGTCCTGATTTTTTCACTTCCTGTACACCAAGTCCTCATCCTTATCGGCTGTTTTCCTCCCGCGTCCGAGTCAACACACGACACACTGTGTGTGAAGAGCTGGACAGGGTGAAGGACGCTTTAAAAAACCATTTCCTCTGCCTCATCTCTTTATAGTCAGGCTTCTTTTTATAGCCTGGGTTTGTCACCTCTGTGTATGTGTGTGTGTGTAATCATCAGACAAACAGGCTTGGAAGCGAGACAGCGAGACATGTGTGTGGTGCTGAGCTGTGAGTCAGCGTGAGGTGATCTTTCTTCGAGGACTCACAGGGCTGCGTCTCTCATCACAGACTGAATGAGACGTTATTGATAAAAATCAACACAGGAATGGGATGTTCCTCCGAAATGACCAGCACTCAAACATAAATCAGTGTGTAGGGACTGTATGTATGTGTTTGAGTGTGCCGATTCTTTCTTTCAACAATTTGCATTCAAAAGACAACACAAAAGTTCTAACATCAGTCTATAAATGCTACCTATTTAAAAAGAACATGATCATTTTGTCCAGTCTGTATCTTCTATCACCATGTTTTTTTTTTTTCCGAGATTAAAGCATCATTGGGTTTGAGATGTTTTTTTTTTTTTTTTAATAATAATCTTGCAAAGAGATTTACTTTAAATTGCATTCCATTGAGACATTTCCACTGTGAATGAAAAAGAAGGGGGAAAAAGATGAAGAGTGATGAACAGGAGGATGGAGGAAAAGAGAGAAAGAAACAGAACAGAGAGAGAACTATACAGAGACCCATGAAGAAAGATAAAGAGAATGACAAAGACGTGATTGAAAAGGACAGATAAAGAAAGAAAATGAGGAGCATAATGAAAGAGAGACATGAGGATAGAGGGACATAAAGGAGGAGCGAGACCAGAGGACAGAGAAAGCGATATGAAGACAAAGAGAGAGTGACAAGAAGAGAGACACGAGGACAGAGAGACTGAGACAGAGGAAGACACGAGGACAGCAATAGAATGAAATCGGTAGAGACAGAAAAAGAAAATGGCAGAAAAGAGTGAGTCAGAGGCAAGGAAGATATTAAGGACCGGAAAAAGACAGGTAGCAGGTGAGACATTGAGACACGAAGAGGGAGAGGCGTACAGAAATGAAGACAGAGAGAGTGACATGAGGACAGAGAAAGTGAGACATAATGAGACATGAGGACATCAGGAGTCTGAGATCTGTAAGGAAAGATAAAGAGAGTTGCAAAAAAAAAAAAGAATAAGTGGGAGACAAGAAAGAGATTAGAAAGGACAGAAAAAGGCAGAAAGCAAGTGAGACAAAGAGGAACATAATGAAATAGAGAGAGAGACATTAGGTTTGAGAGAGACATAAGGACAGAGAGATATGAAGACAAAGAGAGCGTGACAAGAAGAGAGACATGAGGACAGAGAGACTGAGACAGAGAGAGGCATGAGGACAGCAATAGAATGAAACTGGTAAAGACAGAAAAAGAAAATTACAGAAAGAATGAGTTAGAGACAGTTAGAAGATCCATAAGGACAGAGACAGTGAGGCAGAGAGGGAGACATAAGGACAGAGGGAGAGACTGAGACAGAGAGAGAGACATAAGGACCGAGGGAGAGACTGAGACAGAGAGAGAGACAGCAAGACACAGAGAGAGAAAGTGAGTCACAGTGAGCGTGCAAGACAGAGAAAGACACTGAGAAAGACATGGGCATGAGGCAAAGAGAGAGTGAGACAGAGAGAGACATGAGGACAGAGACAGTGAGAGATACACAGAGAGAGTGACAAAAAGAGAGACATGAGGACAGCGAGAGAATGCGACAAGACAGAGAGATGGAGAGACACTGAAAGACAGGCACAGAGAGAGCGAGACAGAGCGAGACAGAGAGAAAGCATTTGAGAGATATAAAGTGAGATGAGGAGAGAGAGAGAGAGAGAGAGAGAGATAATCTCTGTAATGTAGCTTTTACCGCAGAGGCAGTATGGCCTGAGAGTGCTTTCTCTTTCACTCACACACACACACACACACACACACACACACACACACTGCTGCTGCTGCAGTAAATCTGAGGCCGGTGCACTGATGCTCGCTGCAGTACAGAGCGCATGAACAGCAGAGAGGGAGGACGAGTGAAGGTAAAGGACACGTCTCTCTAGAACCCGGTGAAACATTCCATTAGATCAGGATGGCGAGGCCCATGAGGTGGAAGCTCCTGCAGCGCTCGCTTGCTCAGCACCTTCGCTCGTCCTCCCGAAGAGCCACGAGCCTCCTCAACACACACTCACGAACACACGAGCTCCAGAACATGGGTGAGTCTCTCTCTGTCTGTGTGCGTGTGTGTGAAGAGCATTAGTGGTATTTGTGTGGACTATATATTGTGCATAGGGTGTGTAATGTAACATATCTGGTGTGGGACACGCCCACAGTGCACTAATGATGATGTTAATGTGACCTATATAGTGAAAAGATGTGAGGTTTCGGAAATACCCATATGTGGCCTGTATATGCAGAGAGTTTGATTTGGGACACACCCATATGTGGCCTGTATAGTGCATAGAGTGCGGTTTGGGACATGCCTATATGTGGCCTGCATAATATATAGAGTGTGGTTTGGGATACACCCATATGAGGACTATATATTGCACCGAGGGTGGTGTGGGACACGCCCATATGTGGCCTATATAGTGCAAAGAGTGCGGTTTGGGACACGCCCATATGTGGCCTATATGGTAAATAAGGTTTAAGATTTCGTTTATGCCCATATGTGGCCTATATAGTGCATATAGTGTGGTTTGGGACTTGCACAAATATGGCTTACATAGTGCAAGTGTGTGGTTAAGGAACATGACTATATGTGGCCTATATAGTGCATAGAATGTGGTTTGGGACACGCCCATATATGGCCTATATCGTGTATAGAGTGTGGTTTGGGACACGCCCATATGTGGCCTATAGACTGTGGTGTGGGACACGCCCATATGTGGCCTATATCGTGTATAGAGTGTGGTTTGGGACACGCCCATATGTGGCCTATAGACTGTGGTGTGGGACACGCCCATATGTGGCCTATATCGTGTATAGAGTGTGGTTTGGGACACGCCCATATGTGGCCTATAGACTGTGGTGTGGGACACGCCCATATGTGGCCTATATCGTGTATAGAGTGTGGTTTGGGACACGCCCATATGTGACCTATATAATGTATAGACTGTGGTGTGGGACACGCCCATATATGGCCTATATATTCAATAAGGTTTAAGATTTCGGGTATGCCCATATATGGCCTATATAGTGCAAAGAGTGTGGTTTGGGACACGCCCATATGTGGCCTATATAGTGCATAGACTTTGGTGTGGGACACGCCCATATGTGGCCTTTATACAGTACAGTAGTGCAAAAACTGTGTTTTGGGACACGCTCATATGTGACCCATATAAGTAAAGCCTTTATTTTGTCACATACACATTACAGCACAGTGAAATTCCTTCTTCGCATATCCCAGTGTAACTGGGGTCAGAGCGCAGGGTCAGCCATGGTACAGCGCCCCTGGAGCAATTAGGGTTAAGGGCCTCGCTCAAGAGCCCAACAATGGCAACCTGGCTGAGCTGGGAATCGAACCGCCGATCTTCCGATCAGTAACTCAGTGCCTTAACCCTCTGAGCCACCACTGCCCTAAAAAGTGCATATAGTGTGGTTTGGGACATGCTCAAATGTGGCTTACATAGTGCAAGTATGTGGTTAAGGAACATGCCTATATGTGACCTATATAGTGCATAGAGTGTGGTTTGGGACACGCCCATATGTGGCCTATATAGTGTAAAGACTGTGGTGTGGGACACGCCCATATATGGCCTATATACAGTACAGTAGTACAAAGACTGTGTTTTGGGACACGCCCATATGTGGCCTATATAGTCCATCGAGTGTGGTTTGGGACACGCCCATATGCGGCCTATATAGTGCAGATGTTGTTTGGGAAACAGCTGTATGTGGACTATATAGTGCATGAGGTGGATGGTTTAGAGCATGCTTATATGTGGCCTAAAGAAAGAATGAGCTGTGTGATTTGGGACACGTCCGTATGTGGCCTATTTGATAAATGAGGTGTTTGTTTTGAAACACATCCACACTGAACTGATGATGGTGAGGAGTGTAGAGGAGAGAGTGAGAGTGAGTGAGAGAGAGAAAGAGAGAGAGAGAGAGACATTACTGATGAGACAGTGCATGCAGATGGATTGAGAAAAGAAAGTGCTGCATCATCACTGCAGTGTGTGTGTGTGTGTGTGTGTGTGTGTACGCGTGTTTAAGCTTTTACCGTTCCTTTCTCACCTTACACACACGGAATATTCATGATTATGCAAATCAGAAATGCCTTTTCGTTCTCTTGTCATCACCGAGGTGACCTCACAGAGCCAGACGGAGAGCCGCGACATGATGTTTACTTTGTATTTATGGAAGGAGTCTCCAATGCCAGACTCATTCTGGTGACATTCAGCTGCCCGATGTGGCTACAGTTCGTTCCATAGGTTTCTTGTTTATGTTCCATTTATAAAGGCTGCTGAGTGCAGCATCAGACACGCACATTCACACCTGCCATCAGTGTAAACAGACAGGGTGTACTGACAGCGCGAGTGTGTTTACGGCCAGCACCACGGCGCTGGTGTGTGTGCGCAGACACGCCATGTCCTTCAGCCTTGTCTACACGCTCTTATAACTCTGACGGCCTTGATGCCTACACAAAAGCATCAACTCCCCATCAACACACTCCAGCTGGCCTTGGCATATGGAAAACAAGCGGATGGACATGGAGGAAGGAAAAGATGTGAGGAGCGAAAGAGAGAGAGAAAGAGAGAGAGATGAATGTTAATGACGGTGTCCATAGAATAATACATGTCCTTGTGCTGTCTAGATACCAATATATACATTCATATATATTTCCATTCACCAACACTTACATAAACGTTCTCATGCTTTTTTTTTTTTTTTTTACTATGATAGACATTCTAATATTTCCAGAGACGTCCTCAAACTTACTTATACTTTCATACACTTAGTCTTATTTCCTTATACTACAGTAGATTTCCTCGTACTCCATTATATTTGCACATTGATTTCCTCATACTTCCATGGACTTTTTTCCATACTTACTTATACTTCTGTAGACTTCCCTATGCACTCAAAGACTTTTTCATGTGTGTCATTAGTTTTCCTCATACTGTACTTGCTTATACTTTGGTAGGCAATCATATTTTATTATACTTACGTAAGATTTCATCATACTTCCTTATACATCCACAGACTTTCTCATACTTCCTTATACTTTTATTGACTTTGTCATACTTTCATTGACCTAGCCATACTATTTATGCATCCCTAGACTTCATTATACATCCACAGACGTCTTCATAGTTCCTTATACTTTTACAGACATCCTTATACGTCCTTATTATACTATCATAGAATCATGCTTCCTTATACTTATAAAGATCTCCTCTTGCTTCTTATATTTTTTCATACTTCCTTAAACGCCCATAGACCCGTACTGCCATAAATTCCCTTATATGTCTTTATAATTCCAAAAACGTACTTATACTTTCATGGAGATCCTTTATACCTCCATAGACCTAATCATACTTCCATATACTGTACAGTATTACACATAATTTCCTCACACTTCCTTATACGTCCTTTCTTATGCGTCCATTTTATACACACACACACACACACTATATATATATATACACACATAGTATTATTATGGAATATTACAAAAT
>CM059225.1:2371050-2421050 GCA_030347435.1 Clarias fuscus
CCGTGTCCTTGTCCACTGTGTGTGTGTGTGTGTGTGTGTGTGTGTGTGTGTGTGTGTGTGTTTGGAGGACTGACAAGAATGTTTTTCTGAACCCAGTGACTCCTGCAACACATGTTTGCTTTTCTGTTTTTCATTAATTCCTTCATTGCCAATCTCTTTTACACACACACACACACAGATGATACAAGGACTTACTCACAAAATCCACAACAAACTGTAACAGAGCTCAGCTTAAAAGTGATTTCATAGGTCAGAGGTCAATAAGAACGATATTCATTCTCCCTGCACGGATTAGATTTATTGCCGTTGTTATTGTAGTACAGACGCACTCACATTCAGCGAGTCTCAGACGTGCTCTGAACGACCCAGCGTCACCCCTAAACCTCATAAACCCTCAGTCAGCGTGATGTCAGAGGTCATAGGTCAGCCAGAAGCACAGCGTGAGAGCTGTATTGTCCCGTCAGGGTTTTACTACACGCTCTCTCACTCTCTCTCAGTCTACGTTTCCAACCGAAGACAAGCAGCTGTGCACGTTTCAGGACGGAAGTAACTCCCGAAGACTTGCTCTGTGTAAATGTTTGGAGAGCGAGTGCAGAGGAGCCGTCTGACTTCACTTCATCTGGATTGAAGTGAACTGCTGTGTAAATCATCTGAGTCAGGAAACTTCCATCTCTCTCTCTCTCTCTCTCTCAGTGTTGCAGTGACTCAGGACATTACAGCGGCCTGTGTGTCTATCAGTCTCAGTGTATCTGTCAATCTTATAAAAGGAGGCATGGCCTGTACTGTATATCTGTCAGTCTCAGGGAACGAGGCGTGGCCTGTGTATCCGTGTTTTAGTAAAAGAGGGGTGGCCTGTGTGCGTGTGCTTCGGCAAAGAAGGTGTGGCCTGCATCCTTGCCAGTGTTACCTTAAGGGGCGTGGCCTGTGAACCTCTCACAATTGATAAAGGAGGTGTGACCTGTGTTCCGGTCAGTTTTAATGAAAGAGGCGTGGCCTGTGCGTCTGTCCCTTGTCAGTAAAGGAGAGGTGGCCTTTGTGTACGTTTCAGTAAAGGAGGTGTGGCATGTGTATGTGTGTGTTTTTTAGAAAGGAGGTGTGGCCTATGTGCCTATGAAGGAGGTGTGGCCTGTGTACCTGTGTAAATTGATGAAATAGGTATGACCTACGTCCCGGTCAGTTTGAGTAAAAGAGGCGTGGCCTGTGTACCTATCCAGTGGACCTGGTCGTGGCTATGAAGGAGGTATGTCCTCTTTGGGGGTAGGTAGACAAGGTGTAGCCTTTGTACCCGGTCAACCTCACTTAAGGAGAAGGAAAGAAAGAAAGATACCCCCTATTTTAAATGTGTTCATTTTGTACTTTTTGGGTGCGTTCTCTCACCTAACTCACGATTACGACAACGTTGAAGCCTCTCCAGGAGCCACAAAACAGCTTTTCCGTCATTAAATAAGAAAATCATCCAAGAGTTAAATAGCAACACTGCCCTATAATACCAGCTCCGTTACTGTTCTGCTTATAAGAAGCACTAATCCTGAGCTCGGCCGTTGTGTTTACCCAATTCAGTGTTTCATTTCCTTGAAGGATGCCACTGTGATCAAACCCCGGAGCTACCATGCTGTAAGAACATTCCTTCTCTTTCTTCATATCCACCTCTCTGTTGTTGTCCTGTATAACAACCGATGGGTGGAGCAGAGCAAAACTGTTATGTAATATATGGTACGCTTATACACTGGTGCTTCAGGAACGTCTGACGGGGTCTCTGTGAGTTTTCTGTTGACCTTCAGAGATTCTATCTGTCCAAGATGGCTTTGGTAAAATGTTAAACCAGCCATAACGTGAGAAGAGAGAGAATGAGACAAAGAGAGTAGGAAGAAGCTCTGTTGACATAGCTGCAAGAGAATACAAAACCACCTGGAAATGAGTAACTCGGTCAGGCTCAGCCAGGACATGTTTCAGATAACAACACCGAACCAGACGGTGAAATCATAACCCGCTTTCATTATAGAGTGCTCGCCAGAATACAATTAGAGTTAATCAGCGATGCAAAACATTATGGTGGAACAACACAAGGGCCTGGAAACTTGGGAACACTGTCCACATGTCATTAGCTCGTTCAATAATGCTAATAAGAATTCCACCTACTGAAACTCAAGACAAGATGGGAAAAAATGAACTACGTGGTGTATCAGGAGCAGGACCGCAAAGCTCTGGGCTAAAACCCATCCTAGTTGCTAAAGTTTGCGACTGTTTCCTCCTCGGGGCAGCAGCCTATTCAGCATAGATGACCTCCTGGAAAATAAAGAGGTGTCACCGTGACCTTTGCTCCCTGACCCTAAGGTCGCAGCCTGAGTGTTGGTGCTGTACTTGGGACTCTCAGACTCTCCTGGTTGAACTTTGACCCGGGTCTGAACTCCACTCTGCTGTCATGCTGGAGAGACAGAGTCACATGTGACATGACCCGCTGCTTTTCAGGACACGTATGACAAGGGTAATGCGTACGTATAGAGGGTTATTGTGAGTTTGTGTGTGTGTGTGTGTGTGTGCGTGGCAGGGTCTGTGTGTGTGAGGGGGGGTAGACAGAAATAGACAAAGACAAAGACAAGTGTTAGTGAAAGCACACACAAAAATAATAAGTAAGAGAGACGTGGTACTTTAGGGTGATGACTCCACCACATAGACAGGCTATGAGTGTTAGCATAGGACTGTCTCACAGACTTCTGTCTCTGGTTAATGAGTCCTTTGTTTTGCCATGTGTCCTGGAGTTTGCTTACAATTGACCCACTGTCTTGTATTACACATGATGGTACACGGTACCACTGCATTCATGCTAGCAAGAGACAGAACGACAGCAGCAATAGCTTTCTGTGAAAATTAGGTATGGCAGTTGGCTCGAACGATGCACAAGCCTTCATATTTGCAAACAGTGTTACACGGAATGCTGCATAAATCTGTAACAATACTAGAAAGGTTCAGAAATTCGGTAAACTCTTAATATTGCTAGAATACCAAACCCTGGTTCTAGTTACTGTCAGATTACCAGCTCTGGGTCTAGTTACTATAAAAAAGAAAAAAGCCCTGGGTCAAGTTAGTACCAGGTTACCAGGCTCTGGTTCTAATTACTTTTAGATTACTAGGGTCTGGTTATAGCTGGTTTACCAGAATATCAGGCTGTGATTATAGTTATTGCTAGATTACCAGGCTCTTGCTCTAGTTTGGACCAGATTACAAGGCTCTGGTTCTAGTTATTATCAGAATACCAGGCTCCGGTTTTAGTTACAACCTGAATATCAGGCTCTGGTTCTAGTTGGTAAGACATTACCAGGCTCTGGTTCTAATTATTATAAGAATACTAGAATACCATATTCTAGTTTCTACCAGATTACAAGGCTCTGGGTATAGTTGCTAACCGGTTATCAGGCTCTGGTTCTAGTTTAGTACCAAATCACCAGACTCTGGTTCTAGTTAGTGGCTAGTTAGTGGCCCTAGTTATTATAATAGAAACCTTTTTCTGGACAACCAAAATCCTAATTTATATCAATATACACAGCTCAGGTCCTAGTTAGTAATAAAACACCAGGGGCTTGTCCTAGTTATTAACAGAATTCCAGGATCTGACCCCAGTTAGTACCAAAATATGTGGATTTTGTCCTAATTTTGTATCTTAATACATCATGACAAAAAAAATAAAACAATTCTGTTGCTAGGCAATATATACAGTACAGACCAAAAGTTTGGACACACCTTCTCATTCAAAAAGGTTGAATTTGTATTATGGCAAGAAAAAAGCAGCTAAGCGAAGGAAAACGAGCGGCCGTCATTACTTTAAGAAATGAAGGTCAGTCAGTCCGAAAAATTTGGGAAAACTTTGAAAGTGTCCCCGAGTGCAGTCACAAAAACCATCGAGCGCTACGAAGAAACCGGCTGACATGCGGACCGGCCCGGGAAAGGAAGACCGAGAGTCGCCTCTGCTGCGGAGGATGAGTTCATCCAATCTCTAGAACAACTGTTAAGAGGAGACTGTGTGAATCAGGCCTTCATGCTAGAATATCTGCTAGGAAACCACTGCTAAGGACAGGCAACAAGCAGAAGAGACGCGTTTGGGCCAAAGAACACAAGAACGAAAACTCGCTGAATGAGAAGGGGTGTCCAAACTTTTGCTCTGTACTGTGTATATATATATATATATATATATATATATATATATATATATATATATATATATATTATTTTTGTTTATTTGCTCAGTTGTTTGTGCCACAAGGTTACACGTCTGTTTGAGCATGGTGTGTGATCTAATGTCTTTGCTCATGTTTTTTATTTTTTGCTCTCTCTGACCAGCCTGGTACCCTCAAGGACCCAGGAACAATAGAGTTATTTGATATATCTTCAAAACTGAACGGCCGCACCAACAAAGGGTCAGTTGTTTTCAGAGAAAACATGAGATAAAGCAAAAACAGCCAGTGCAGTGTTCAAACTGCAGCATTGTGATCGAGTCATGTGAAGCTTCCCCTTGAATGAATGGAGTACAGTATCTCGAGGGGGAAGAAAATGTGATTTCGCTTTCATTTGGCCATACTGATGTGCCGTTGGAGACTTTGGCGAGAACTCGGTCTGCGTCATAGCATCGGTTCAGAGTTCACGGCCTCAGGCAGGAATTACTGCTCCAATGTCCTGGACATGTTCACCATCGCAACCAAGTGAAGGAGCGTAGTGAAGGTTATTGTGTTCCAGGTGAACTAGAATTCTTCTTCACAACCAGCTCAAATTATGTCCTTGGCAGATCTTTATTTGAGAGAACTTTCATGTACACACTGTTTAGTTTGTTATACAGGTGAGAACAGCAACCATGCTTGATTTTGAGCAAGGTGTTCTTGGTCAGCCTCCAAATTTTACGCTGCATTTTTCTGGTTTCTATGCACATTTCTCCATAATGGTTCCCTTACCAGGTTTCTCACCAGACTTCTTGACCTCAAGCTGTGGTGATTCTTCATTTTGCTGGTGGGGCTTTAAAGACTGCCTTAAATCTTTGCCGCTCTATTGGTGACATGGCCGGTCTCCTAACCTATAATTATGCAGTATAATTAAATAACCCCTAAGGTCACTCTGACTGCTATCACAGAATGAAGAAAGACCAGTTGTCTGACTCATTGACGGACCAAGCACTCTGAGGGTGAACCTTTTTTTGTTTAGTCTCAACTCAATTTAGTCTTTCCTCGTGCACGCCCTCCTGCCACAAGACCCTCTTGAACTTTTATCATGACTGTTCATTAACCTTCGGAGGTGCTCTACATGTCATGTGGGGGGTCATGAGATTTAGATGCTGTCGTCAACTGCCCAGTCACATGCCGGTCTCAGAAAGAGGTTAGAGTGCATCGCTGGGTGGATGGGGTGAATAGTTTATTAGAGAATTAGACACTACTCTTTTGAGAAGAACAGAGATGATACTAAAGAACAGAGTTAAATAACAGTCAACCTCCGTTTCAAATGGTTTTGGAGTGCTTTGTCATAATTTCTAGCTGTTATAATGGAATAGTCCAGTCCAGTTATTTTCTAGTGTAGTAAATGGGAATATTTTATAATTTAATAATCAACATCAATTTCGAATGTGAGTAGGATTGGAATGGAATTCTGTCAAACAACTCTTGATTCTCTTGACCCTTTTTCCCCTTTTATACTAGGGGTCACCACATCGGATCATACTATATTTACATTTATAGTATTTGACAAACGATCTTACCCAGAGAAACGTTATAAGTAATAATTTATCTCATTATACTGTACATCTGAGCAGTTCAGGGTTAAGGGCCTTGATCAGGGCAACCCTGAGACCTTTCGATCATTTGATCCGACAAGGATTTACGCGGGATACCCTTCCTGTCACAACCCTCCCATTTTCTAACCAGGCACTATTCTGGTACTAGAAGCAGGGGCTGGGTTGTAAGGGTGCATTTTGTCCACGAACCCAGCAATGGTGACCAGCCAGTGGTGGCGTTCAAACCCCAGACCCTCTATTCAGCAACCCAGAGCCTCAACCACCTAAGCCTTAATTGTTGAGCAGAATGTAATGGGTTAAATTTTCTCCCTGTTTTTGGAATAATTTCAGTCAAAGCCGCGCAAACCATTTATGTCGCGGTAGTGGAATTTTCAAGCCTCATTTCTTGGGAAAGCTTGAAACAATCGGTGCTTTTGGATTTTGCACCATTCCCCTGTGTTTCTTTCTTTCTTTTTCTTTTTTCTTTTATTGTGTGGCTAAGTGCGTTGGAATATTTTCTCATATTCAGAAATATGACAACTATGCATATTACTACTCTGTGTTTGGTGTCTGAGACAGTTTTATTGTGGTGGGTTGTCCGTTCTCAGGATTGGGGAAGACTGATATCTGGACAAAATTCCACTCATTCTTTCAGTACAAATTTCCCATCGGCCGTCCAGAGGAAAAGAAACTTGGCATGCCTGACTTGAGAATTTATTTTCGTGTACAGTTCCTGGTTTGTTTTTATGTTCCAGCACCGCATAATTTTTTTTCCTTCCCAGAGCTCGCCTCTGTCTCACCGTGACCCCCAATTTCCTTCTTGTATCTAAGGAATTAATCTAGTTAAAATCTAAGGTAAAAAAAAAAAAAAAACAGACCAGAGAGAGAAAAAGAAACTTGCAGAACCTCCCAGACCCAAATGTTTTTCATCCAATGGGTTTTGCAGACTTACTACAAAGAAAGACAAAAAAGAAAAAAAAAGGAATGTGCTTAGAATGGAAAAGCTGCTAATATGAGGACTCTTGAAACCTTAAGGGTTCTTCATTCGTCCATCTTAGGGAGACCTTTACTTAAAGATTCAAGAAGTGTGCAAAAACGAACCTTTCTGAAAGTTAAACACTTTGAATTATTTAACGAGCCCGTTAAAAGAAAAAGAGTGTATTATTATAACAAGGCCAAGGCTAAATTACAAATTATTGCTTCTTTATTATTTTCTTACTCTAGAATTACTCAACAGTTCTTTAAAGTTTTTTTTTTTGTGTGTCTGTGTGTGTGTGTGTGTGTGTGTCAGAGGTTATTAGCCTCTGATAAGGAAATTTCTGATAAGAAAATATTCAGCTACGGCTACAGTGTTACATTTCTATCATTATCCGGATTCGACTATAGCTTGTTACTCAGAATTTCAAACTTATTAACGCCTCGTTAAAACAGACACAAAGAAAATTTCCAGGAAGGCTTATGGCTTTCTACTACCTACAGTAGCATGGCCGCTCATGCCATCAACACTAGGCCGACTTAACAGCCCTAAGCTTTAGAGTTTATCATGTTGTTTATTTTACATTGATTTACTTTAAGACAAGATAGTTGTTAAACCCAGAACGGTGACTGTTCAGAGAGTTTTGAGGAAACGCATACAACTTGAGCTCAATCACAAGAGTTAGCTGGCTAGCTTGTATCTGAGCGCATCTTCAGAACGGCCATGCTCCATCAACTCACATTTTAGCTTAAAGGCAACAAGCTGATGATGTTTAGACTTTACAAATAGGTGAATGTATATTTAGTGCAAAGTGCAAGCAGAGACTCCGGCAGGACTAACTATAACAGCATAACTAAAAGGGAGAGCCAGAAGGAAACACAAACATGAGGGCTCCCTGAGATGGATCTGACGGATGACGGGATGCCCCGTGTGGTCTGCCTGGATTCGTATGGTGGCTGGGGATGGTTTCCATGAAGACTGTCCTGTCATCGAGTGATGCTCTGGGGACCTGTGACTTCAGTTGTTCGATAACTCAGGACCGGAATCCCCTACAGTCTACCTGAGCCTCCGGGAACAAACTGGACTCATTTTTATTTTAAAACATCTCCTGTTATACTGAACTTCCAGTCTTACACATTATTATGCTGATCAATCCCTGCTCTCCGTTATCACCCAGATGAGGATGGGTTCCCTGTTGAGTCTGGTTCCTCTCAAGGTTTCTTCCTATTACCATCTCAGGGAGTTTTTCCTTGCCACCGTCGCCCTCGGCTTGCTCATCGGGGACAATCTTATCATTTTGATTCATATACATTGCATAAAAACTTACTTCTTTTATTGTGTAAAGCTGCTTTGCGACAATGTCAATTGTTAAAAGCGCTATATAAATGAAATTGACTTGACTTGACTTGACAAATACAAAAATAAAGAAAGAATTCAGGAAAAACCAAGTATGGCATTTTGAGAGATTTTGATTTTGCCTTATTTTGTTTTATGAAAGTGGGTTAAACCATTTAGGTTTTTTTTTGGGGGGGGGGGGGGGGGGGAATATTTGGTTTGTTAAAATAACCGGATTGGCTCGTGGAGGAAAGAAAGGCCACTTCATCGAGCACAGGGACTGATTTACTAGCTCAGGAGACACGGTCCACTCGAGGTTGACCTCCATGAATGGTTTGTTTTTATCTTCGACACCACTTATACAGACTTTCACTACTTTGAAGACCAGACAATACAAAAGTGCCACATATACATATATACTTCTTGATATACTTCGTGATTCTAACTCATTACATTTCCTGCGTTCCCTCAGCTGTTTCACTTCCTGCCTGGTGCCTTAAGACCCCCTGATTTTCCACCACGAATGAGCACTTCAGTGTCCCTAAAACACACACAGAGCGCTCTCAGAGCTTTCCTTTCTGGTCAATGAGCTGCATTCATGTCTGGGCCCTGGAGCAACACTAGAACGTAGAGGAGTTTCTACCAGTGTGTCTTAACATACATTTGCACACACACACACACACACACATATACACAACCCCACATGTGCATGCTTAGTCAGGCATGTGCTGGCTGTTCCTGTCTCTTCTCTGTCTCAAAAATAATGAACTAGGTTAAGATCTGGCAACACAGGAGGTGTTTTATGGCCTAAATCCCCCCCCCAGTCTTGTGCAGTTCATCAGCTCCTTCACAGATGTGCAGTAAATTAACTCGGACACAAAAGAACCAGGGAGCTTCGAAATGCCGGGGGGACACTGAAAAAACAGCTAAGTGATTATCAGGTGGCTGAACACATGCTCACATATGGCAAACACACACAATAAACCAGTTCAGATTGCTTGCATGGTGTTTTCATGCTGCTTATCATCTCCATGCACATGGCACGTGGTTTTATCTAATGTCTCGTTTTTCATTCATCATTTTCTGACATGTTCCCCCTTTAGCCCACCTGGTTCGCTTTGTGGACTCTTCACATCACAGGTTACAGGATAAGAAAGGTTAAACCCCACTCCTCGGTAATGCCAGTAAACAGAGACAAGGCCGCATGCCTGCGTTCTCCTCACCCCATCTGTTCTGCAAATGTTTGTCTGTCAAACTTCTCCAAAAATTCAAACGTACCTTTTTCCTCGCTTCCAGTTGTAAGGGGATATGACCAAATTGAGGCTCTTGATCTTGCTCATTGAACCAATCACAGCAGCTTGGAAGTACCGGGATTTCAACTCACAACCTTTTTAACAGCAACTGCTGACCCACCATTGTTGTTATTTTTGTTCCCCGTGTCAAAAAGATTGTGCAGCCTCCTTTAGATTCACGGGGAACAGGATACAGCTGGTGGATACACAATGGAAATCTGGCCTCAGGACTACAACGGCATCAAATTATGGTTCTTGGGGAGCTGCGCTGTCCCCGAAACCCTTTCAAGGTCTTGCTTTAAAACAAGCCCTGTTGCTTTGTACAGTGTACAGAGAGAATTCTGAAGGAGAATGTCCGGTCATCAGTTGGTGACCTCAAGCTCAAGGATAATGATCCAAAACACACCAGCAAATTCATCTCCAAAAACTTCATTAAGGTTTTGAAGTCTGGACTTAAATCCGATTGATATCTTTAAACAGGCCATTCATGCTCGAAAACCCTCCAGTTTGGCTGAATTAAATCAATTCTGCAAAGAACAGTGGGCCAAAATTCCTCCACAGCAGAGTAATTTGCAGTTGTTGCCACCAAGAGTGGCTCAACCAGTTATTAGGTGTAGGGGCAATTACTTTATCACATAGGGCCAATTTGGACAGCTGGTAGGTTTGGACAGTTTTATCCCTTAATAAATGAAATCATCATTTAAAAACCTGCATTGTGTATCAACTCATGTTATCTTTGTGTGACATTAAAATTAGTGGGTTGGCATCCCATCCGTGGTGTTCTGTGCCCTGAGGTCCTTGGGAAAGGCTCCAGGCCCTCTGCCACCATCCACAGGATAAGAAGTAGGGGCATTGGTGGCTCAAAACGTTAATGTTCAGAGTTACTGATCAGAAAGCTTGGGATTCAAGCCCCACCACCACCACCAGACTACGACTTTTGAGAACTAAGCAATGAACTAATACCTATTCCCTTGAGGGGGCGCTGTATCCTGGCTTACCATGCCCTCTGACACCAACTTCCTAACTGGAATATGCAAAAAAAAAAAAAAAAAAAATTACTGTGCTATATAGTACATGTGACAAATAATTTAAACTTAATCTTAAGTACAGTAGCTGGATGGATGGATGGATGGATGGATGGAAACTCAAGGACCTGAGCAATCTTTGTCATCTTATCTGGACTGACCTCTTTTCTCTGATCATCAGGTTAAGGATAACAGCATGGTCAAACACCACAATCAAAAGAAATGTTAATGCTTCACCTCTGAAATACTTTGAATATTTTGTTCATGAGATGCAGAGGATGGATGTCAGGACATGTGACAAGGTCACTGGCGTTGGCAATTGGCAGTGTGATCAATTGGCACCAACTGTTCGGATTTAAGACAAGAACCAATCTCAGATCTCATTAGCACTAGAACCTGATGCTTCCTAGTTCACTGAATAACAACATTGCACTGTTTAGGTGACTGCTTTCCAGTGCTGAACAAAATTGCGCATTATTCGGAAAGATAACTATGAAAACTTCCTGTCCTGTGCCATGATCTTCTTCTGGTGACACGCCGCTAGCTAGGTATAAAAGTCTCCACTAAACTGGATGAATTATGAGCCTTCGTCTCGCGCAACAATCATTAGGCTTTTAAGTTTTATGAACGTACCTGTCTGCTGGCTGACCTAGAAAGCGTTAGCATTATCAAATCTGTTATCTTATGAAAGAACTCATTATATGATTCTAGCATTCTTCCAATTCAATCTCCTTGATTTGACTAACATTATTACTGTCTTAACAAGTCATCGCTCAGGCCAAGCGTATAATAACAAGCTAGCTGAATGAGAATCGTCATCTTCTTAGCACTCTCTGACCGCAGGACATCATTCCAAGAGGCAGGACTTGTGTGTAAGTGAGCTGTGCACATGAGTAATTGACTGAGAAGGAGTTTGGCGTGCCTCTGCTACATGATGAGCGCAGACCGCGACTTTGCCAAGTTCCTTACGTAGCCTCTGTGCTTCATCATCGTGTCAGGGATGTAGGAATGCCCCCAGATGATTTCCCCCTCGTTCCTCGTTTTGTTGTGACTTGTAGGACTTTGGCACTGTTAGGTTTCAAATGAGATGACGGAGTTAGCTTTTTATTCCGTTATGTCCTTACGTATGCATCTAACTGGCGAATTATCTCGCCAAAACCAGGTCTAGCTGAGGTTTATGGTTTGTCCATCCATGCTTTCCTTTTAAGGATTACCAAAACACAGCAGCAAATTCTTATCTCATTAACTGTAAAGAGTTGTACAAAGAGCAGAGTAGACAGTTAAGGACGGATTCCAACTAAGCATTAGCGCTCCACGACTGCCCTTATGACTCATTAATGCTTTATGACTAAAGTGGAAAGAAACATCTGCGG
Source organism: Clarias fuscus (assembly GCA_030347435.1). Classification (NCBI taxonomy): domain Eukaryota; kingdom Metazoa; phylum Chordata; class Actinopteri; order Siluriformes; family Clariidae; genus Clarias; species Clarias fuscus. The sequence continues at coordinate 2,382,801 of CM059225.1, forward strand.
CGCTGCTAAGAAGCACGGATTGCACCCGGTTGAACGCTAACCTCGCAATCTTCTGTTTGTCGTCTGCTGTTGCTACATGTCCACGCCTGGTCAGCTGGAACAAACAAAGACTAAGAGGCTCAGCCTGAAAGGGTTAAATGAAGCTTTAAGCTTTATACTGTTAGTGTAACTAGCAACAGGCTGTTTATCCTGATTAATTCCAGAGTGGAAACGATGTGATGACGCCACCATGAATCACAACCTGGATACTGTGAAGAAAAAAAAAAGTTCTGCCTCGGTTTAACGTGCGCGTTGAAGAAAAATGGTTGTGCCGTTGAAGCTAAAATAAACATTGGTCTTGCGAGTTCGCTGCCCTAAATCTGAGGATTGTAATCTCTTATCTTAATGCATGACTAATTGAAAAAATATGAGGTCTCGCATGGAAGCCGAGTCTCCCGCTGCCCTAGAAAGGACTAACTGAGTCACCGGGCAGCAAAAAACGGAGAATTACCAAAGTTTTTCCCTTCAGCGTCATTACATACTTTATGTCTTTTAGCATGTGAATGTTGGAGTCTGGATTTTTATTAGTTGGAAGAAAGCAGCTCTGGCTTCAAACCATGTCATTTATTAATAAATAACTTTAATGACTGGTGTATTGCTGTGCTACGATAAAAGGAATAAAAAAAAAAGACGCGAGGCTGATCTATGCTTCTGCATCATGCCGTCAAACAGCCGTGTACTCCACTCCATAACTTCACACGCACCTCCCTGGAAAGCTAACTATACATTGTGGTGACGCAGACGGCATCAACTGTGATCGGACCGCTTGGGATCATCACATTTCCTTCATTATGAACGAGAATGTCTCTCTTGTTGGCGTAAACGTCTGGTCCGATGTTGGAGTAACATCACGTGACATCATGATGTGACATGTTGGTTCCACTCCTGATTGATAAACTCTATGAGAACAAATAACTCTCTACCACGTGTCTCTGGATGAAGAAGGAGCTCTGATATAATACGTGGTAAAGCCACAATGTTTGACCAATCACAGATGAGACGGCATCCTTGTAGCCAATCACAAAAAAGAGTCTTTCTAACTTGGAAGCTGGAGAACAACGTCTTCTTCTTTTCTGATTTATCTTTTCGGCACATTGATCCATCCAGAGAAAGAAAGTAATCAACTTCAGGTTCCTCAGCTTACTCGCTGCATTTGAGCCTCCTACATTGATTGAATTATTTTTTTTTTTTTTCCTCCAGCTGGTTATGATCCTGCTGGAATTCCATACGGGAACCTTAAGGGCAAAAGGTCCTCACTTCTGACCTCAGATGCAGCGTCCTGGTTCCTGCTTCAAAGAGCTTCCAGTTCTTCTCCAGGTCTAAGCGCAGACCATGCATCAACCAGACAGAAGTGAAAGATGAAAAGAAGGATGGAAGCGAGCGTAGGAGCGGCTCCGATACGGCCGCAGAAAGGGGGGGGGGGGGGGGGGTGCTGTTTCCTTTAAGATTCCCCTCAGGCTGGGCTTTCGTTTCCTTTGATTTTTCCGGACAGTGCTTTGTGTGAAGAAGTGGAGGGATTATTCCCAAAGATCTGCTTTATACACCGGACACGTGTCCACAGTTAATGAATAAATAAATAAATAACACTCATTTCTTGTTTTGTGGTCCATTCTGTGGAAATGCTAATGCACAGCGCTAATGCTAAAGCTTAGCTTGCATCTGTTTAAAATGTGGTTGAACTACAATGGTCAGATCGTTCGCAAAACAATTATTTCCGTTGTGGAGATTTCAGTTAGTATGTTAAATGCGTGTTTAACGTTAGCATGTTTGCTGTGGCTTTGAAGGCAGCGTGTTTGGTATTTAGCGTGGTTGGAGTTAGCACGTTGGGGTTTAGAGTGTTTGGATGTGTGTTTGGAGTTAGCCTGATCACGCCATGTTTTGAGCTTATGTGTTTGGACGTGTGTTTGGAGTCAGCATGTTTGGCACTTGTTTTTGGAGTTAGCATGTTTGGTATGTGTTTTGGTTTAGCATGTCTGGTGCATGGTTTTAGCATGGTGATTGCGTGTGTTTGGAGTTAGCCTGTCTGGACATGTGCTTGAAAGTTAGTGTCTTTGGTTTTGTATTTTGTGTCAGCGTGTTTAGGCTTAGCACTCAGGTTTAACATCTTTTCTATCATGAAAAATAAAACAAATATTAAGAGAGAATGAGAGAGAGAGAGAGAGAGAGAGAGATCACAAGTTCTTTACATAATTATTCAAAAAAAAAAAAGTGTGCATAATGGATCATGTTGCAACCCTAAAACTATTACTGAATGAGTGTAAGAATAAATTTCTTAAGTGAAAGCACAGGGTCAAAAGGTCAGAGTTTAAACAGGAAGAGTAAGAGTTTAAGTGTGTGTGTGTGTGTGTGTGTTTGGATTGTGAGCCTTCTGAGGACTAAATGTCTATAATTATCACTGTAAATGTTTGTGTGTGTGTGTGTGTGTGTGTGTGTGTGTGTTGTCCATTTTATGGAGATTTCCTGTTATGAGCCTCAGGACATCAAGGGTGACCCACTTGATTCCACACACACACACACACACACACACACACACACAGAGCACTGCATCCTTTCTGTCCCGCACACACACAATGCACAAAGACACATCAAACACTCCTGCGCAACACACCAGTGCACACCAACACACACCTGCACCACTCATTTCCTGTGTGCGCGCGTGTGTGTGTGTGTGTGTGTGTGTGTTGTGTGTGTGAGTGTGTGCAAGAAAGAGAAAGAGAGAATATCTGATCATACATGCCACATTCAGTTCTAACAACCCACCCAGGTCACCACACACACACACACACACACACACACACACACACACACACACACACACACATAGAGCCTGTGGGCCTGGCAATAAAAGCAAAACCTGAAGAAATGGAACGGATTGAGATTCAGATGGAGATTAGATAGGAATAAACCACACACACACATACACACACATACAAAGAGTATTGACAGTGATAATTATAGAGACATTTAGGCTCACAATCCACACACACACACACACACACACATCTCTCTTAGTCTCTCTCTCTCTCTACAGAGGCAGACAGAGACAGAGAATAAAAGAGATCATGAGACAGAGACACTGAGAGGGAGACAGAGAAGGAGAGAGAAAGACAGACAGATAGACAGACAAAATGGGGGGGGGGAGGGGGGTTAGGAGGTAGACAGAAAGAAATTCAAAGAGATGGACAGACAGATGAGGACGAGGATCGGAAGGAGACGGCAAGGCAGAGATGACGAAAGAGATAGATGAACAGTGTGAAGGAGAAACAGTGAGCGAGATAACCATTACGTTTCTTTCTTGCTCTAGCCATCACTACCTCACCAGTCTGTCCTTCTTACTGTCTCTTCACATACAAAAAGTAAAAAAAAAAAAAAAACGCAGCTTGTCACGTTAGTAAGAAACCGTATAGAAGCGTAAACTCCTCCATACTATGTCTGAGAGGTACACGTTACACATTTGCACATTTGTTTACCCATTTCGATGTGCACGTTATGTCTCCTCTGTATAAAAAAACGTAAATAGCTCCCAGCTAGCCAGCTAATTTGGTCGCTAAGTTAGCTAGTTAGTTTTTTGTTAACTTGTGTTGTTAATTTATGTTGTCATGTCAATCTGTCTCGTCTCAGCCAGCCAACTAATTAGGCTTCTTAGTTAGCGAGTTAGTTTTCTGTTCATTTATGTTGTAAATTTATGTTGCATGTAGCACCTCGGTCCTGGAGGAACGCTGTTTCGTTTCACTGTGTACTAACTGTATATGGTTGTAGTGACAATAAAGCCTACATGACCTCACTTGACTTGACTACAGAAAACCAGAAACGTTTCCTCGCTGTAGCGAGATGCATCGTCTTTTGCCGTGGAAACGACATTAGAAAATCATATTAGCATAAACCTGCCATTTGCGGATGCTCCATCTGGTAACTGCACTGAGCTGTATGACGTAGGACACTGCTCGGCCATTTCCAGTCTAGTCGCTTACTTCGAGTAGCTAGCTCAAAAACAAGAGAAGAAAGTTGCAGGGTCGCGCTTTGTTCCACGTCTTCCAGATTTAACGGGATAGAGTGTCGTTAGCATTACATCCATATTACTCATGTCAACACATAGTGAACGACACAGTATGACGCATGTCACTGGCGTAGCAACGGCTAACGACAAGATCAAAACGCCTAGAACTGCTTAGGAAAAAGTTATAACCGGAGATCGCCAGTTCGAATCCCGGGTGGTGCTGTAACCTCTCGCAGCCGGAGGTCTAGAGAGAGCTGATTGGCCGAGCTCTCTCAGAGGGGAGGGATGAGAGGTACATGGTGCTCCCACATTAATCACGCTCTACAGCCAATCAGGGGCGTCTGTGAGCTCGCGCAACGGAGGGAGCGGATAGCGCCTGTCCTCCGAGTGTGTTACGCCGCCCCCAACGGTGCGCGAGCGAGCAGTTCGAAAAGATGCGGTCGGCTGACGTCACGTGGTTCGGAGGAAACACGTGATAGTCTTCGGCCCTCCCGGCTGAGTGGTAGTAGTAGCCTTAATGTGGGAGCCCCCTAGTGACGGGGAGGAATTGGACACGACTAAATTAGGGAGAAAATCGGGGAAAAATCCAAAAAAAAAAAAAAAGTTATAACATTGTAGAGAATCACGTTTAGGCATTTGGCAGACGCCATTATCCAGAGTGACTTTTTTTTTTTTTATCTCATTATACATCTGAGCAGGGTTAAGGGCCTCGCTCAAGGGCCCAAGAGTGGTAACTTGATGGTCGTGGGGTTTGAACCTGGGACCTTCCAAACTGTAACCCAATGCTTTAACCACTGAATTCCCCCTGAATTAACACACACATAATGCAAACATGTGCATGAGAAGGTTTCTAGTGTTTGACATTAGCTAAGTTAGTGTTATTGATCAGCCATGACATTATATTTTAATATTTGTTCCACCAGGAACGTCCCTCAAGAGTCCCACAAGAGTCATCTAGCCATCACAGTTCGTCCCGTCGTACAACAGCTACACTTTTGAATTACTAGTCACAATGGCGACTGGAAGTGGGTGGAATATATCAGTCAGCAAGTGAACCGTATTTCACGAAGTTGAGAAACAATGGTCAAGCGTAAGGATTTGAGTGATACTGTGATGGCTAGACGACTCTTGATGGCTCTTGTGGGATGTTGCCGGTCTGCAGTAGTCAGGACAATAACAAAAGTGATCCAAGGAAGGAAAGCCAGCGAACTGGCGACAGGGGAATGGGCGGAGGGGAGTGAAGGCTGTCCAGAAGAGCTACTGTAGGTCAAACTGGTAAATAAAATTAAAAAAAAAAAAGGTTACTGCTACAGTTATGAACTTTCACGAGACGTGTGTGTGGTCTATGTTTGTTGGGGAATTTTGTTAGAAGGCTCATGAGGGTTGTTTGGTGTGTGTGTGTGTGTGTGTGTGTGGGGAACTCTACCACAGGTTCTGCTTCACGTTCTTATTTACTTGGCAAACAAGAACTTCTCAGGAGGTCTTTATTCTTCTCTCCTGAGGTACTGTCTCTGAACAGAAGAGAGAAGCAGAAAACCATTACAAAAAAAAAAAAAAATCACCACTGAAGCTATTTGACCGCCCCGCCCCTCTCCCTGTTCCGTCCAATCGGCGACGAGAAGGTGGGCGTGTGGGCGCGGCTTAGGGTGAACGCGAGCCGCTTCATTCAGTTTCGTGAGCGCGAGCTGTGGAGTGGCGTGGCGGCGCGCGCAGGCAGGGACTCTTCTACCGCACTGGATCAGCGGGTCGATGGATTTCCGCGCGCGGCTTGTGGATCACTTTCGCTCGAGCTTCGCCGTGATGCCGGATTATTATTATTATTATTACTATTATTATTATTACTGCTGCTGAGGAAGAAACAAGTGGAGTGTGTGTGCCTGGGTGCGCAAAGAGTGCGACATGATCCTCACTCGTGAGTCTGTTTTAATGTCTCCTTAGATCTTTTGTACACACACACACACACACACACACACTCATATGCATGACAACGCGACGGTTGGAAAGGTGAAACAAAGGGAAGTTGTTGCAGCAGGACCTCGGTGATACTCAGCGCGCGCACGCACGCTCGCTCGCTCGCGCGCACTCACCTATGCACCTACGCGCCGTGCGGCACGTGAGCAGCGTCCCTCCAGGTGCATTCCACTCATTCCTTCATATTGTCTTTTCTCTCGTCCTCAGACGTCATTCAGACGGCGACCCCGTTAAGTCCACCCGCCGGTGCAGGACGCGTCTCTCGGTCCTGTGCTTCATGACGTGAGCCCCTGGTGACACCCGCGTGTTGGTCCTTGTTGCTGTTTACATTTGGGACTGTTGTCTTGTTGCATTGCTTTAAAGTCTATTTCGATACAGTGCCGTTGCAGGTTTGGACAAATACTGTTGTCCGTGTAGCGTGTAGCGTGTGGATATAAGTTTATAGAGGGTGCACAAACTTTTGCGACTTCATGAACATGTCGGAGTCAGTGAGAAATGGCGTGTAAGCAGGTTTCAAACTGATAATTACATATGCCAAGGTGTGTGTGTGTGTGTGTGTGTGTGTGTGTGTGTGTGCATGCAGTAATAAGTGGTACTGTACCATATAGACGTTTTCCTTACTGCATATTGGTGTGTGTGTGTGTGTGTGTGTGTGTGTGTTAGAGGTGCTGGAATAAGTGGCACTATATATAACCTTGCCTTACTACATGTTGGTGTGTGTGTGTGTGTGAGTGGTACTGTATCATGCTTGGAACATTGTGTCCCTTTAGTGTGTAGCTTTTTACCTGGAAAGGTGACGACATGCTGAGGAAAACTAAATAAATCAGTTACCTGGAACTTTCACTATCCTTGAACTCTACTGTTGTGTATGTGGCAATTTTTATCGCCTGTTTCTCTTCATTCATAGATAATATACAATTTCCCTTTGGACTGGATAAACTACTCCTGGAGACATGCAGATTAGGCTAATTGGCGTTCCCAAAATCGCCCGTAGTGTGTGTGTGTGTGTGAGTGTGTGAATGTTCCGTGGTTGTACAAACGGGAATAAATACCACGGTCGACATTGGCATCCAGTCCCTGGTTGGACTACAGAGGTTCGTAGATGGATGGATGGATGGATACATATAGAATTTGTCCAAACCTGTTAATTATTGAATTAAATCAGGCCCCTTACCACCGGTGAAGGTGATCTTCATGCTTTAGCATACTGTACCAAAACATCTTGGACAATGCTATGCTTGACTTAAGTTTCTTACAACAGTTAGAGGAAGGGTCTTTTCTATTTCAACATGACTCAGCCCCAGTGCACAAAGCAAGGACTATAAAGACATGGTTTGATGAGTTCAGTGTGGAAGAACGTCACTATGGGTTTGGCCAAATACTTTTGTGCATATAGTGTATATAAATGAAAAGACAAGCTCTTGGTTGTAATCTAAAGTATATCTTTACTGTGGTATATGGTAGATTCAAACTAGAACGTACAGCTTCAAAGGTGCACCAGGGTGCACAAACTTTTGCAACTTCATGAACATGTTCATAAAGCTTGGAATCAGCGATAAATGGCGTGTAAACAGGTTTCAAACTGATATTTATGATGCCATATGCTAAGGTGAACGTGTGTGTGTGTGTGTGTGAGAGAGACCCAGAATGTGTCCAGATGGAAGGGATCATCTCTTTTTCCCTGGATTTTCCCACACACTCTCTCTCCATATGTTTTCCGGACCTTAATGGAATCATTCGATATGCTTCAAGTCCGCAGAGTGATGCATGGCCTTCTTAGGTGTGTGAGGATCAACACACCGATTAGTGTTGAAGACTGTGTGTGTGTTGCTCATGAAATAACCAGCTGTTCATTTTACACACTGTAGCATTCCCATAATTCCCATTACTCATCTCAGCACCCGGACTGAGGAAGAATTCCCCCTAATTTCGTAATCATGTATTATTACCATTAGCTTGTTAGATTATCTAGATCAAGAAGAGGTGAAGCGAAAAAGTTTTGCCGCCCTGACCTCAGAGTTCTAATTACACTAATTACGTTTTTGCTACCTGTTTAAGGGCCGGGGCTGGCTGCACTGCATGTACACACCTATCGGGGGGGAAAACAAAAACAAAACATGAAAATAATTATGTGGCCTGGGTTATCGTCTGGATATTCAACTAATGAGCGTTTTTAAAAACAGTGTAAGGGTGCCAATACTTTTAAGCTGGGGAATCTGATGATCTGATCTTGTGCTGTTTATGGTCTTTATCCTGCATTTCTTATTAAAAGGGAAAGAATTTAACGTCGTTTCTGATTGTGTGAGGTGCCAATACTTTGAGGTGTCCGGCATGCTGGTTATATCCTTGTGCTGTTCTGTTTCTCTCCATCAACAATCGAGGCCCGAGTTTCCTCCTGCAGCTGTGAGTCTGGTTTCAAACATCACCTTTGAAATGCTAGAAGAAGCAAATTTACATTCACATGTCTACAGAAGATCAGCGTCTCTCTCTCACACACACACACACACACATTCTCACAGCAGGGAGAGCATGCGGTTCCCTCCTCCTTCTCCTCCTCACGCTGACACAATATTGGCCTGCAATTGTGAGAACTTCCTCTGACAGGAACAGGATGGAGCGAGAGAGAGAGAGAGAGAGAGAGAGAAGAAAAGCTGGATAATTTTAGTACCCTGTATAAAAGCGTTCCTCATACACAAAGTTCAACTTCAGAGCTCACGGACAAAAGCACACTGTCCATTACTTGGATTTTTTTAAATAACTACTGCACATAATCGATCTCATTGTAAATCATAAATAAGGGACTAAGTCACATCATGGTTAAGTTTAGCGCGGGACAGGGGCGTCGACAGAGACGCGGCGGACGTTACATGTCTGAATGTTGATCGTCCTGAAAATAAAATGTGTCGGTCCTGTTTATTCTGGCTGGAGATTAGGAGTTTAGTCGGGTGTAACAGCAATGGAGGAGGCGTGGCCACTGAGTCTGTAAATCTTAATGAAGGAGGCGTGGCCTTTGTGACTGAATCCTAATTTTGGAGGTGTGGCCTCTGTGCTTGTTGGTTTCGAAGGAAGGAGGCGTGGCCTCTGCCCATCCACTCGCAGGATGGAGATGTGTCCTTGTTGCGTGTCACTCCTAATGAAGCACGCGTGGCTTCTCTGCTTGTCGGTTTGAAGGAAGCTGTGAATCCTAATCAAGGAGGGGTTCTCTGTGTGTTTGTGAATACTAATGAGGGAAGTGTGGCCTCTGCTGTACATGTGATTCTTAAAAATGAAGGCGTGGCCTTTGTTCTTGTGACTCCTAAAAAAAAAAAAGAAGACGTGGTCCCTGGGCTTGTGACTCCTAACGAAGAAGGCGTGGCCTTTGTTCTTGTGACTCCTAACGAAGGAGGCGTGGCCTCTGTGAAACTCAACGTCAAACCTCAACTTTCATTTTGTTTTTTTACGGATATGGACTATATCAGTTCTTTTATTCCTTATGTGACTATTTTGTTCTACATTATACCCCAAGTTCCATCAGACTCCAGTCAAGTACCAGTTGGTTCCCCGTGGTTCCCCTAATGGTCAGCATCAAGGACATCTAATGGGACTTTGGGTGGAGTTTTTTGGGGTATGTTCTTGTGAATAATAATAAGTCCTGAAGTGTTTTTATTATGTGAATTAGTGACCCGCATGCCGACCTTGCTGGCTGTTTGCTCTGGATAAGCGATGACTCAGCTGAAGCAGAGGCTAAAGGTCATTAAGTGATGGAACCAGGAATTGAGCCAGCTGCATTGTGGGTTACTACCGAGAACTGAGAATTGGAGGGGAAAGCCCATCAGACTGGAAAAAAACAATGAATGTGCATTGTTAGCATAAATACAGACATAAAAATGGTAAAATTGTTGGCGTAGATGGGCTGCTAGATTTAGTGCTTTTTAAATTACATCCAGACGGATAGCGGTGGAACGATGGCGAGACAGAAATGAACGCAGGATGAGGCAACGCTGGGGTTTGTTTGTTGACCAAGACAGAAATAGAGAGGACAAATGCTAACAGTTAGCAAATTTATTTTGTCAAAACCGTTTTTCTTGGTATTTCCTTTTTGGTGGTATGAAGGCTTCGAATTCAGAAATGTACAATATGTTCAAGAGGATCTTATTGTTTGCTAGTCCAAAAAGATAGAGAGAGAGAGACCGCACATGTTAGCATTGTTGGCATATTTCACTCATTAAATCAAGTGCTCTCAGGTTACTGGTGGAATTTTGTTTCCTCGAGAGCTTTCTTTCGCCAGTGGAACTGGAACCTGTCCAGACGTCTCTTTCCACGCTTTCTTTCACCTCTTATTAAAGCGACTAAGTGTGTATAGCTAATCTCTCCTTTTTCACTCTGCCCACCCCCCCCCCCCCCCCCCACCCTCTCACTCTCTAATTAATTTCTATCACCCTCCGGTTAGCTGAATAGTTTTGTGTGCTCTGTTGACTTCGCAGCGTCAAGCCATTAGCAATTTAGTAAACCTCATATTAGCATGATATCTGTCAAATATCACAGTATAACAATAATGCAATAAAAATCACCTCATTTAGTGACTGAGGAATGTGATTAGTGGTGATGCTAATCTCATAGCTGACATAGCTAAAATGTTTAGATAGATAGATGTCTAGCCGTTAACCTCTCATTTTTTAATCTTGTATCTTATAAACAGTTTTGTTTATAAAGAGTGTAGATTGTTAGCTAACTAGACGTTATTTCTGTGGTAAATTTAGCTAGCATCATACATCTAACTGACAAAGAAACAAGTAACATTAATGCTAATGTAGCATCAATGTTACATGTTTATCTCTTTCTCTCACTTTATATAATTTTGTTTATTGTATGTTAATAGTAGTTAATTAGCTAGATGTTATTTCTGTGGTAAACTTAGCTGGTGTAATTAATCTATTACAGCCTGCCAAACTAGCTAACTGGCATTAATGTTATATATTTCTCTCTTTATTTTCCTGTTTATTGTTTAGTTTGCTAGTCAGCTAGATGTTTTTTCCTGTGGTAAATTTTTCTGGCAAGTTGCATGTAATGGGCAGTTTATTAAACTGGCTAACTGGCATTAGTGTTCGCTGTCTCGATAGATAGCTGTATCTATTCATCTGTGTGTCTAGCTGTTAATCTCTCTCATTCTTTCTCTCTAAATATTTGTCTTCCTCTCACTTTTTGTTCATTAGATGTTTAGTTTGTTAGATAGCTATATAATTTTTTTTTTTTTTCCTGAGGTAAATTTAGCTAACGTAGTGCATGTAGTATCGCCTTATTGGTGGTTTTATTAAACTAGCTAGCCATCTAGATATAGAGAGAAATGGATAGACGGTGATATCTATTCATTTGTCTGTCCAGCTGTTTATCTCTGTCTATCTCTCTCTTTCTTCCTTTAATCTTGCAGTTTAAAGGCTTTACTGTTTTGTTTGTTCAGAGTATAGTTTGTTAGTTAGCTGAATGCTAGTTCTGTGGTAAATTGAGCTAGCGTGATGCGGAGAGCCAACTGGCATTAGTGTTAGCAATCGGTCAGTCTGGATGGATGGATGGATAAGTAGACCGATCATTCTAGCTGCTTCTCTCTCTCTTGGATGGGTGGTGTTTTCAGTATGTAAGGGTTTTTCCTCTCCACACACACATTTCACACAGTGTGAGTGTGTGTGTGTATGTATGTTGGTGCATTTTGCCGCCCTTTTATTGTTTGCCCTTGAACAAAAGGAGGCGTGGTATTTTCACACACATCAGCTTCTGATTGGACAGGAAAGGGAAGTGAAGTCACCGCTGCCGAGGTGGGACACAGGACGCAATGTGTTAACACACACACACACACACACACACGCAAACACACACACACACGCGCACACCGTTCAGGCTTTATCTTGGCTCTTTGCATTAACATGTGGACCGTGGAGAAAGTGTGTGTGTGTGTGTGTGTAGCATTTACATTTAAATAGGTTCTCTGTTCCCATGTGTGGCCTTAAACATGTACTTAGACAAGCTCTGTCTCTCTCTCTCTCACACACACACACACACACACACACACAGAGGAAGAATGGACCATCATTACAGAGCTTTTCACAAGTGTGTATAATAATTGTTCAACATTTCTTCAGGGTTCATGAACCACACACTTGTTCGGCGCGGTTACAAGTGTGTGTCAGAGCAATTGTGTGTGGTGTGTGTATTGCAGACCCCATTTGTGTCTCTCTTCACCTTGTTTCTGTCTAGGCTTGTTTTCGGTATGTAAATGCCATCTCGGTGTGTGTGTGTGTGTGTGTGTGTGTGTCCACCCTTATCTCACTTCTTCTATGTTGTCCTCACTCACACGCATGTTCTCAGTCGGCCGAGCAGAGAGTCACGTATCAGCGCCGGCTCTGTTTCCTCACCTCACCACTCATTCGTCTCTCTCTTCCCCTCTCTCACACACACACACACACACACACACACACACACACACACACACACACACACACACAGCCTGGGAACTTCTCTTCAGGAATTATAAAGAGTGATGCACTGGCATTTGGAGAGGAACTGTAGTCTTGAGTGGTTACACAGTAATTGGGCACAGGACCCATGTTCTGTATTCTGATTGGTCAGAGTGGTTTGGGGGCGGCACTACAGTATGATTCATTCGATAGGCATTGTGGGAAATAAGTGCAGCCTGGATTAGTCACACTGGTGAAATGTTTTGCGATTGGTCACGGTCATGTATGGGAACGTCAATTCCGAGTCACCAGCCGAGCCCTTTAACACAAAATAAAACAGTTGTTTAAAAGCCCACGTGACGGTGCGCGTTACAGTCACGGCACCCAGACACCTCACTACATGAAACCCGTGCTGTCTACGAGCCAAAATGGCTGCTTAGGACATCGTTAGCCATTTGACACTCGCTTCATAAACAGGTCATTCCCAGGACAATGAGCTTTAGCGGCGCTGTCTGAAAACTCGCGCCACACCACGAGATCGTGGAGAACCTGGGTGCGGAGGAGAGCGTAGGGTGTGGAGTCGAAGCGTGGCCGTGAATGGAGGTCTTTCAGCATGGCTTGGTGTTCTCATTAGCAGACTTTTTTTTTAATTAAGAAATTTTATAAATTGTTCAGTCTTTCTTACCATGTAGCTGTGAGCGCCACTTTATTTATTTAATACATAATTTATTTATCTATTTATATATATTTTTTCATTATTTGCCTTTTAGTTTATTTGTATCATAAAAAAAATGTGATGTCTGTTATACTGTTTTAAATTAGGTTTTCAAATGTCTTACAAAGATGGTATTTGATATTTTACAGTATTTTTGAAATGGGAATTTTTTGCGTTTTTTTTTTGTTTTGTTTTTGTTACACAAAATGCAAAAAAAACAACAACAACAAATAAAACAAAAACCCTGGAAACACACTTTCATGTAGTGCTGTATTATTAGGTCCAGGCAAAAAAATGAAGGGTTCTGAAGACCTAACGTTCCTAGGATTTAGGTTTTCATGTAAAAATCACATTTCATGAAGCTAAACATATTTAACTTTGTGTTTTTCAGAAATCGAGGCGAAGGAGGCGTGTACGTGGCTACGTGCTGCTGGTTTTCCACAGTACGCTCAGCTGTATGAAGGTAAGAGCCCAGTTTTCCATTTGAGTCGATTTTTTTCCCGTCTTTATGAATAGCAGCTTTTGACAGGAATAGTGCAGGGTGTGTATGTAGGTCACAAACGGGGCCCGGGCGCCTAATTGCTGAATGAACGACGCTGTGTGTCCTGACGCACGTCAGCACCCGGGGGAAAAACACTAACAATAACAAACACATATTCAGTTCTCATGTGAAAAACGAGGACCTTTTAAAGTTTAAACTTATTTAATATGGAATCTGGAGCATAAACATTTTTGAATATTTTGCATCATTAAAATGTAATTAGTAGCTAAATTTAATACATTCATATCTACACACACACACACACACACGCGCGCGCGCTCTCTTCCCCCATCCCCCTTTCCTAAAACACATTCCTGAGTTGGCTCAGGTTTGTCTTGTGTCTCCTGTCCTCTCTTTGCTTTTGCGTTTAAAAATGCTTGTAGTAAAATGCACACACACACACACACACACACACACACACACACACACACAGGACAAAGTAAGTCAATGAAGCAAGGAGTTTAAGACATGTGATAGCACACCTCAGGCCTAAGTACCTTACACACACACACACACACACACACACACACACACATTTTGTTTGGATTCTGACCTGCAGCTATGTTCCCAGCCGACACGTGCTGCACGCTCTCGGATTCTAAAGCCCTGACACACACAAACACACGCGCACACACATGCACAGTGAGGTGTGTGTTTGAGGGCTTGTAAAGCTCACATTACTTCAGATAAAGATTCTGATAACAGAAAGTGAAGTGTGTGTGTGTGTGTGTGTCTTACATTCTCACTCTCATCTCCTTTATTCTTTTATGTCATCTTTACTGTTCTTTCTTTCAACTCTCTCTTTTTCTATTCTTACATGTGCTTCTCTTCCTCCTTTCTTTCTCTCATACCCAATTTTCTCTCTCTCTCTCTCTCTCTCTCTCTCTCTCTCTCTCTCTCTCTCTCTTCATCTTTGGCGTTTTGTCCATCACTGCTACCTTTCCATCTTTCTGCTCTCTTGCTTTTCGCTCCCTTTCTTCTTTCATTCGCTTTTTATCTCTATCATTAATTGTGTTTCTTCTCCACTAGCTCGTACTTTCCGTGCCTCCTTACCTGTTTCTTCTTTACCCATTACTCTTCCATTCCTTTCCTCGCTGCATCTCTTTCACTCTCTCTCTCTCTCTCTGTCTCTCCATTATCATTAACGGTTGTGGTTTTGTTTGCGAGAGCCAACTGAGACGGCGGGGGGGGGGGGTTATAAAGACACACACAGACCTCTCAACAGCTCCTTGAGTACCTATTGTCATTCCTAATCTCACACACACACACACACACACACACACACACACACACACACACACACACACACACACCCCTTATGCATTGCAGCTGTATTTGTTTGGCTGCAACTTCCTCTTCTGTTTTAGCATAGGTGTGTGTGTGTGTGTGTGTGTGTGTGCCCCCCCGACTCTTTAATCCACATCTTTTTTGGTCCTGAGGTCAAAAAGCAGCTTCAGCTGAGCCGACACACACACACACACACACATACAGCGCTATGTTTAGTTTAGCTAATAACGTTCAACAGTTGTGTTTGTTGCAAAATAATCAGAACACACGCACACTCAAATCACAATTGACTCGGTTTGCGCTTGTTGTCATGGTTACACATTAACATGGTTACTCAATATTAGCTCTGTTGATTTTTAAGAACTGTGATTGCATAATGCGAAGCTGCTGGCCAATCAGAAACGAGCTGCATTCCGATTAGTCAGCAGGCTTTGATTTGAGTTTTGTAGAACTGCAGTGTTGACAGTAGCGCAGGTTGATTTAGCAAACAATGTTGATATGGCGGGGGTTTTTTTTCTTTTCTTTTCTTTGTAAGGAGTCTCCAGTGTCAGTCTCAGAGATTTGTAACAGTGTGAGGTAATTGTGTTTCAGCAGACCGGAGTTTGCGTTTGTGTTCCTGGACGTTGAAACACATTCACCTTCTCACTGTATCTGTGTCTCTTTTTGTTGTGTGTTTTAGATGGTCAGTTTCCCATCCAGATCTCGTCTGTCACCAGAGATCACGACTTTCTGGATCGAGATGCCATCGAAGCCCTTTGCAGGTATATACATACACACACACACACACACACACACACACACATACTCTGTCTTACACACACTCGTACATTCACGTCTATCAACACTTGTCAGATTCCGGAAACTTTTACTGGCAAATAACATGCGAACTTTTATTGCCTGTACATGTCTCTCTGTCTCTCTTTGTCGCTCTTAAAAACGAATACTAATGACAGATCCCTGAGACCAGGGCAGCATTTTTACTTTTCTTACTTCTCGTCTTGGTACAGTCACACTGTACGCGTTTGGCCAGAATGTTAGAGAAAGACAGGCAGCTTGAACGAGAGAAAGTGAGACAGGCTGAGAGGAAGAGTCGCGTTTCTGAATGAGGGACGGGGGTCACGCCGGGCCCAGCTGGAGTGCTCAGACATCTGGAGGCCATTTCGTGGTGCCAGGCCCCTTGGAGCAGACACACATATCTAAAAGCCCCAAACTGAAGGTCACATGACCCTATCCAGGTGGTGAGCAGGATAAGCCAGGCGTCTCTTTTGTGGTCTTGTCGCCGACCCTTCAAACGAGTTTCTTCTCCTTTTTTTTTCTTCTTTTTTTTCTCCTCTTCCTCTCCTCTTCCTGACTTTCTGTAATCTGGAGCTTATCCCTCAACAGCTCATTATCAGGCAGTACCGCTGTGCTCATTCCTTTTCTTCATCTTCTTTAGGACCAGATTCCGGATTTAGCTTCTTTTATTTCCCTTTCAATTCAAGACCACAGGAGTTCTTTTCAAATGCGACTTTTTCTAATTTGTGTGTTTGTTCATCTTGCAGGAGACTAAACACTCTTAACAAGTGTGCCATGATGAGGCTGGAGATCACTCCTCAGAGAAAAAGAGTAAGTTCTCTTCTTTCCTGTCTCCTCTTAACCTCATTGTCTGTCATCTTCTTTAATTAGAAGGAAAGTTTTATTCATCCTGGCAGGACTTGTGACCTGAAGGCATGAGTAAAAACGTACGCCTGTTACGGGTGAAATGAGAGGCTTGTGTTGGCTCTTTCCTCTTTTTCTTTTCCTTCTGTGCTGGGTTTTGTGTTCCCTCCCGTCATCACTGATTTTTCCTCACTTGCCAGAAAAAAAAAAGGAAGAGGATATCCTGCCTAGTTTGGCATTATGTGTTAGTCCGTCTACATGGTTACGGAATGTACATGAGTTTGTGTGTGTGTGTATGTGTGTTTGCTTACACACACATGATCCATGATTTCAAAACAGGCGTGTCAGGAATGCATTGACAAACAAGCCGCCTATATAATCACGGTAGAGGCCAAGACTTAACCAAATAAGCAGTGTTTATGGAGGTGTTTTTGGTGCACACTACTAGGCCCGAACAATAGCCGCCTTGTCGAGGATGTCTGTGTGTGTCCTGGTATGAAAGCAGATGACCCCGGTGGTGTCGTCCGGTGCACGTAGCGTTAAAGAGAAAGGTCATAAGCCGACTTAAGGAAGTGATTGTGCCTCCTTTCAGGGCGGCAGACTCCAACTATCCTTGGAATGCATTGATCTTCATGCTCCTGGTCATGGCTCGACCCCTGTCCTCTTCATTCCTTTCTCTTCAGATTCTCCTTAAGGTTTTTCTTTATGGAGAAATTAGACACCATTTGCAAATCACCCCAGAAGTCTGATTTGTCTCAGCAAATATTCATATTGGCAGAAATCGTTTATTCATTGTCATGATTAAACACTTTATTCAGGGTACTAGGGGAAGATTTACTAGGGGAACCAGAGTTTTTGGTTTCTTGCTTTTGATCAAAGGCTTCCCGAGCCTCAGGGTCTGTCAGATAACTACCGAGGTGAGTTTTAAGAACCTTTTTCCGTCACTGTTATTATCCACCGTGGAAGAGATGCTTTGACAGGGACGGCCAGTTAAGTACTGGTTTCCTGCCATGAAAAGCAAAGTTACACGCTTGCTAAGGTCATGACCAGTTCAGTGTCGTTAATCATGCATCAATTCATTTACAGTACAGTTCACATTGTCAAGCGTTTGAGAACAGGGTTCAGGCCTCAAGGATTCAGAGTAGACGTTTTTCATGGTATGACTTGAGCGCAAAACCACCGGAATTTAGAGCCATGCCTTGCTGTGGTATAGGTGGGGTTTTTCTGATAGTCTTAGATTCTAATGGGGGAAGGGGACTAGACCAACCTCAATCTCCAGCTGGAGGGTAACCCCACCAAAAACATTTTAACCCCCACCCTTTTATCCCCTGAGGGGGAATAGATTACCCAGATTAGAGAGAAGGAATGGTGGACGTTTGACTTTTGTGACATTGTGAAGACAATCACAGTAACAGATTTTCCCACTCAGTTGTCATCAATTTGGCCATATTATCCGCTTAAGAGGACAGGGAGTGTTAGGATATCGAAGTGGAAGTTCTTTAGGGCTGAATGAATGATCCTAAAACTGACCTCTCATTGGCCTCTCTGGAGGAACAGCTTGCAAAACAGATTATCCATCAGACTGTATCAGTTTCTTTAGTCCACACAGAAGATACAGATTGTATCTGGCAAACTAGTGCTACTGTAATAAAGCTGAAAATTGCTAAGGTACCATTGTTGGTCTGATTAGACCTAAGGACTATGCTCAATCCTAATGCCCAACCCTAAACTCCTCAGCTGTATCCTGTCTGCTTTCGATTAAAGCATTGACCAAATGTAGATCTGATTCCATTCTTATGTTTGTGGAGCCTTTTCTAACTTTAACTTGTCAAACTCTTGCATTGATTCTAGAGTGAAGACTCAGATGAAGATGAGCCCTGTGCCATTAGCGGCCGTTGGACCTTCCAACGAGACAGCAAGCGTTGGTCCCGTTTGGACCCATTGGACCTGGATGTCTTCACATCTCCAGCAGGAGATGCCATTTCCGCCCCTTCGTTTCTCTCCTCTCAGGATAAGCGTCTGCCTGGGGGCCACCTCCTCCGGGAGAGGGTCAGTGCTAGCGCAGAAAGTGTGCTAACAGACCTCAGTGAACAGCCCGAGGTAGGATCCTTGCACAGTGCCGGAAGCGGGGGTCACGGAGGGTCGCGTAGTATCACAGTCCCGTCCAGCCCAGCGAACACCTATTCCAACGTTGCTACAGCCTCTACAACGCGTACTAGCTCTGTTGCTAGTGTGTGCTCTTCTGGGACTTCTGGTGCCAATGAGGATTCCTTTTCTGAAGGCATTCCCTCACCTCTAGAACATGGAACCTTTGCATTTGATGCCAGAACCCTCTCAAGAAGTAGTGGAGATAGTAAAAGCACGCGGTCAAGGGCCAAGAGCTTCCTGAAGCGTATGGAAAGCCTGCGATTGCGTAGCAGCAGCCTGTCTTCAAAGCGTAAGAAAAAAGGCGCAATCAGCAGTGGAAGACTAGAGATAAGCGGTCCAGTTTTGAAGGAAGGCCTGGATGAGGACAAGCTGCGACAGCTCAACTGTGTCGACATCGGCACACTGGAGCGCAGCGGGACCCACAATCGCAGCATCTCCTACTCCACGCAGACGAGCAGCGGAAGTACAGGCAGCAGCAATTCGGAGACGAGCAGCGGAAGTGCTGTGAGCACACCCAGTCCGATCACAAGGGCACGGAGCCACAGCACAGCAGCAGGCTCGATAAAACGAGTTGGGATGTACCTGGAAGGATTTGACCCATTCAGTCTTGCTCAGGAAAATGAGAACCTGGAAATTCGGAACTGTGGGAGAAGACCTGAACCGAGCATGACCACAGAGAACAACCTACGGAACCGCAAAACACCCGACGAGAGGCAAGCGGAGCATAAGAGGATGGACGAGGAAGCTGGTGTGATATATTTTTACCTTCCTGACGGGCACAAGCCGGGCACCTTTCCCAAGTCACTTGACAATGGGAGTTCCACTCAGCGAGGCGACAGCAGGGCACACCGTAGGTCCTCCACCTCACTGGACAGTCGGTTGAGTTTCTATGATAACGTGCCCTTTCCTGAAATGGGGGACGAGGAAGAGGATGAACCAGAGGGAGAGGAGGAAGAGCCAAAGATCGAGGACGTACTAGAGCGAGTGACTGGCTTGCAGCGACTGGTCACTGCGTGGACAGAGTCAGGGCCTGGAGAGGAAGAGGAGGAGGAGGAAGAAGAAGGAGACTCGGACTCTGCTTTGGACTCTGCTTCTCCTTGTCCTTCATCGCCGATGCAGAACCGATTGATGGAGCCGGAGAATGGAAGCGACCAGGAGAGCACAGGGAACCCGCTAGGCGAGCAGGATGACACGGTCAGCGCAAGAGAGAGACGGGACTCTGGCGTGGGCGCATCGCTCACCCGGACTAACAGGTAGGATGCTGAAACACCGAAACAACACAAGAACCATCTGTGAATGAGATCATGAGATGTTCAGGACCCCAGTAGCTCAAGTGGTGCTCAGCATGCTGATTTCACTATAGAAGAGTTTGCTTAGAAGTTCTATATTTTGTCGTGTTCAGTGGTACATAAATGGTAACCAGTCTGTGTGTGTGTGTGTGTGTGTGTGTGTGTGTTTTGCAGGCCACAGAAATTGCGCTGGCCCAGTTTCCAGAACTCGCACCGTCCCAGTTTGTCATCGTCCTCGCTGCAGCTGGACTGTCAGTCAGTATTGCAGATGAATCTGATCCAGAAATACAGCTTGCTGAAACTCACGGCTCTGCTAGAGAAACACACACCCACCAACAAACATGGCTTCAGCTGGTGAGTCTCACACACACACGCACACACACAGAGGCAGGTCTTACAGTGTGAGACAAACACCCGGAGTGTAAAAGTTCAAGGCTGTCTATGTATGTCAATATCTGTGTGCGTATTTGTGTGTGTGTGTGTGTGTGTGTGTGTGTGTGTGTGTGTGTGTGTGTGTGTGTGTGTGTGTGTGTTTGCATGGCTCTTCCCTGCTTTGTCTCTTTTTGTTTATCCTCTTTGTGAGGAAGGTGGAAACAGATTTCAGCTGCCCTCCGCCTCGGGAAACTTCCTTCTCACACACCGACACACACACACACACAAGCGCTGTTATGTTAAATTGTAACATTTTTGGCCTCCGAGTGGCGCAGTGGTTAAAGCGCTCGCCCTATCATCCGGAGATCGCTAGTTCGAATCCCGGGTGGTGCTGTAACCTCTCGCAGCCGGAGGTCTAGAGAGAGCTGATTGGCCGAGCTCTCTCAGAGGGGAGGGATGAGAGGTACTTAGTGCTCCCACATTAATCACGGCTCTACAGCCAATCAGGGGCGTCTGTGAGCTCGCGCAACGGAGGGAGTGGATAGCGCTGTCCTCCGAGTGTGTTACGCCACCCCCAACGGTGCGCGAGCGAGCAGTTCGAAAAGATGCGGTCGGCTGGCGTCACGTGGTTCGGAGGAAACACGTGATAGTCTTCGGCCCTCCCGGCTGAGTGGTAGTAGCAGCCTTAATGCGGGAGCCTCCTAGTGACGGGGAGGAATTGGACACGACTAAATTAGGGAGAAAATCGGGGAAAAATCCAAAAAAAAAAAAAAAAATTGTAACATTTTGGCTGACTACAGTGTTGCGGTATGATTTAATGTTTATTGTGTATGTGTGTATCAGGGCTGTACCCAAGTTTATGAAGCGGATGAAAGTGCGCGACTCGAAGGAGCGGAGTGTGTTTGGCGTGCCGCTGCAGGTGAACGTGCAGAGGAGCGGACAGCCTCTACCGCAAGGCATCCAACAGGCTATGCGCTACCTCCGCAACCACGGCCTCGACCAGGTGTGTGAGACAGACAGACACACACGCACGCACGCACATACCCACGTACACACATGGAGGAACGCATGCACACGCACGTACACTTTTTACCCAGGTGTGTAAGGGTCCTGCTGTCTCCCCTGCAGGTGGGCTTGTTCAGAAAGTCAGGGGTGAAATCGCGCATTCAGGCTCTGCGCCAGATGAACGAATCGTGCGGCACAGAAGGGGGCGGAGTCAGCTACGAAGGCCAATCGGCTTACGACGTGGCGGACATGCTGAAACAGTACTTCAGAGATCTACCTGAACCGCTGTTCACCAGCAAACTGTCTGACACGTTCCTGCAGATCTATCAATGTAAGTGTAAGCGCGCACACACACACACACACACACACACACCTGTTATGATAAATTGCTTCATTTTGTTTATATTTTAAAAAAAATTATATGGTTCTTTTTTTTTTGTTTGTTTAATTCTATATTTTTAAATTCAAATTTTACATTTTCGTTTTTGAATTTTCCTCAGTTTAAAAATTTCCTTTAAATATCAGTTTACATTTTTATCTTTGTTACCTTTTTGTGCAAGTATTTTCACTGCATTTTTTAAAATTCTTTTTATTTAGAACTAAATAAAAAAAAGGACATATTTTTTTTTAGATTTTTTTTGTTTGTTTATTCCGTTTTGGTTAATTTGTTTTTCATCTGTACTTTTTATTTTAGTTATTTTACTTTTGTTTTTCATCAAGCAATTTTTTTTGTCATCATTTTTTTTCAACTTTTTTAACCATGACTCATTTTAAATAATTTGCATTCAAATTTTACAAACTTACCAGAAAAACACATTTAAAAAAAAAAAGATAATTTGTTCTTTTCATTTTTATTTCAAAGAAAATTATACTTTTAAAATCCCCGTTCTTTCCACTCTCATAGTGACTCGGTGTCGCCCCCTACAGGGCGCCCTTAAACTCGCATTCGATCCAAAATTCTGATTTGATATATAAATTTGTTGTTTTACTTTTGACTTTTTTTCTCAAGGGTCATTCTTGTTTTCCCGAAAATGTTTCCACGTGATGTATTGAACGCGACATCATGCACTCTGATGAATCTTTCATGGCATTCTGGATTCTGTGCCTGAAAACATGTTTGAAACAAACATGCTTTTCTTTAGTTCTTTCTTTTTTAGGGTGGTGAGGGGGGGTGAATTTTTACTCCACGTGTTATTTATGTGAAA
Organism: Clarias fuscus; assembly: GCA_030347435.1. NCBI lineage: Eukaryota > Metazoa > Chordata > Actinopteri > Siluriformes > Clariidae > Clarias > Clarias fuscus. The sequence goes on from CM059225.1 coordinate 2,405,436, forward strand.
ACCAGCTGCGCTGAAAAGTTCTCAGACCCAGGCGTGTGTATGTATAGCTGACCATGGGTCAACATTCTTTTTGGACAAGTGGCTTCTGTGTGTGTGTGAGTTCCCATAGCCTGAGGGTGGTGAAAATATATTACACACATTCTTACATAACTGACATTTAGCGTTCCAGCTCTTCATAGCTCTTAAAGGCTCCCTTAGGCATAATTCCCAGCATGCCTCTGATTACGACATCCTCAAACACAGGACTCCATTCAGCCTTTTGTTCCCTCATTTAGGCTTCAAATGTGCGCTAACAAGAACCGGTTTATTACAACATTTCTAAAAAATGCAAATGATTCCCAAAGCAGATGAAATAATCCATAATATAATGTCCAAACTGTTAAACCTGCTGAACCTAAGCTAAGCTGTGCTGAACACTAATTCTGCAGTTACCACGTTTGCTTCAACCAAAAAAAAACAAAAAACGGTGACTAATAACCTCAGCATCGACGAAAAACAATAACAAATGAAACTAATGATGCGTCCCGGTTATTAGCCAAACCGTCGCGCTAATCTGTCTCTCCAAACCGGATTAGCGAAAACTTTGTACATCATAAGTCTCGCGCGATAAAATGAATGGTTTTATGCATGATTATTTTCATATGTAGCACTCATGTAACTTTGCAAGAGGTCTAGTTTACTGGACGTTCATGCTAACGCTTCAGCTAGCGTCGCTGCTTTGGAGCTTCTGGCTTGCGGCTCGTCTCAGGGTCGTTACTTGTGATTGATGGCACCACCGTGCCAGTATCTGTCTATTTAGCTTAAATGGATGACAAATGGCGCTAATTAGCAAACCTTTCCTGTAGTGTGTTTTTTCTCCCCCTTCACTTTTGATTAGCAAGAAATTGTAATGGATTTAAATTGAATTTAGTTGCACTTGAAATAAAAATGAATTAACTATTATTCCTTTTAAACCTCCGATACCCTTTTTTTGTCGCGATGTTAAATGTTGTAACGATGCTAGCTTACGGTTGCGCTGTCCGTTTCTCTGGCAGTTATTCCCGTGGAGCAGCGTTTGCAGGCGGTGCGCGCGGCGGTGTGCTTGCTCCCCGACGAGAGCCGTGACGCTCTACACACCCTGCTGTGTTTCCTGAGCGACGTCGCGGCGAACGTGAGCGAGAACCAGATGACCTGCACCAACCTGGCCGTGTGTCTCGCGCCGTCACTGTTTCACCTGAACACGGCACGTCGGGACGCCTCCTCGCCCAGGTGAGCATTCTGAGTGTATACGCGAGGTACGTTTACTAAAGAAAGTATAGCCGTTGTATAGATTGTAATGAGCGGGCGGGTATGTGCGTGTGCTGCAGAGTGATGAGCAGGAAGAACACGCTGGGCAAACCGGACCAAAGGGACCTGAACGAAAACCTGGCAGCCACACACGGCCTCGCACACATGATCCAGGAGTGCAGGAAACTCTTTCAGGTTCGACACTTTCACACCTTCCGTAGCCGAGTCTTGAATATGGTTATTCACACGACTTAACACCTCGTGATTCCTAGATGTGGGATTTTCATGGTGTGCCCCTTATGTCTTGATTTGAATTTATTGCTATTTAATTTTAGTGAATCGTCATTTATTATTATTATTATTATTATTATTATTATTATATTTTACTTTCATTACTTGTTAAGATGCTATTATTTTTGTATGATTAATAGTTTTTGTAAATACATTTTTTTGATGTTTTTGACTTCGAACTTAGTACGTCGGTACTTTCAAAAACTTTTGCCATTATTTATCATTGAATAATAATTTCCTTATAAGCGTTTGGATGGAATACATCACATACAGATGCTTGAGAGGAAAAAATAACATTATGCATGATTTGATAAAACAAAAATCACATTGTGATTATTTTTACGCATTTAAAATGCATCATATAACTATTAAAGCCCCATTTTGTATTCAAATGTATTTATCGAGACTGAGCTCCAAATTGCTCAACAGATAATGTCATTAAGAGGATATTTGCCAATGTTTATTTTCAATTCGAAATTACTTAAATTGTTAATACTAAATAAATTCCTTGCATATATACAAACATTTGCGATTAAGTAACTGCACAGGTCAGTATTGTGATTTAGATTTTTTTTATGCAATTAATTGTGCAGTACTAATCATGAGCGTTATTGGATTTTACAGATTCAGAATAGTGAGTTATAATTTGACAACCTTGTGAAATAAGGTGTCTGTACTGTCAATCTTGTAATAATGAAAGTTTTTAAGGAAGAATCATGATGTTAGCTATGAAAGTTTTTTCATAGCTGTTACTGATGGTAACTTTGTTCTATAAGAGGCACAAACGGACACCCACTTCTGTTGCTGGAATATATAAGCTTAATTTGTTGCGCACAAAATAATGAAAGTCAGCCCAAAGTCGAACACGAATGTATTTCCGTGACGCAGTCCAAAGCTGGCAGTGTGACATTATGTAAATAGATTTTCAAGGACAGAGACACACGTACACGGACGTTTTTTTCAGTTGCCACTACCTTGATAATGAGACGGTCCTCAAAAAGTTTATTACGAAGACACTATGATATGTTCACATTACTTTATATAAGAACATAAGAGCATGCACACAATTACCCCTTCCACACACACACACACACACACACACACACACAGTTTAATTGTGGGAACCTGTTTTTGTTCCCACTGTCCTTATAGTGAACAGGTCCCCACAATGTTTGACACACACACAGTTTGATTTGTTTCTTAACGACTAATATAGGTGTACATACCTCCATTTAAGGGACTGGATTTGGAGTATTAAATGTGAGGTCCACATAAACACGCGCACACACACACTTGTAATTGTGGGGACCTGATTGTTTTGTTCCCACTGTCCTTATAGTGAACAGGTCCCCACAATGTTTGACACACACACACACAGTTTGATTTGTTTCTTAACGACACACCTCCATTTAAGGGACTGGATTTGGAGTATTAAATGTGAGGCCCACACAGACACACACACACACAGATATTATTATTTGCCCTTTGCCTTCTGCGAATACAATCTTTTATTGGCTTAAATAGGGTCATCCTGATCCAATAATAAATCAGTCATCTAATTTCCGCTCTTGGTACAATTGCACGCCGCCTGCAGCTCTACAGATATTCAGTCATTTGATTTAAATGACAGGACACGCACATATACACACACACACACACACATACACACATATACACATACACAGGAAGACACGACTGTATCAGGACACAGGCTCGCACAAAAAGGAAGAGGGTATAGACACAAACAGGATTACACACGAACAAACAGGATGAGAAATAAATCGCCCTATCGCTGTACAGCTGATCAGAAAACCTGAATTTATCGTTTTGTTTTTATGCCTGGCAGCCGTTACGCACAGCTGGGAGTGTAAACAAGAGAGGACAGGAACAGGGCAGACAATAACAAGGCAAGATCCTTTCTTCCTCATGGGTTGAAATGTGATAAGCCACGCAGACAATAACAAATGTCTTGTTAAAATGTCAAAACTTTTTCCGATCAGCTGATACGTTTTCGCTGGTCCTTTAGCATTCTTCTGGAACGAATGCTGCAAAAATTACAATGACAAGGCAGACTAATAGCTACCAGTTGAGCAGAATGCTGGATTTCTTCCCCCAAAACTTGAGATTGTAAAACTTTGCACATCAGTCCATTGTTAAATCTCTGCCTGCTGTGCTGCAAGCTAAACCTGGTTTCCAAGTCTCAGGGGAACGTGCCTGTTCTGATGTTCATGGTGATCCTGAACGTCTTTCTCCATCTGCTTCAGATCCCTGAGGAACTGTCCCGCTGCAGGAACTCGTACATCGAGCAGGCGTTAATTCCCCCGCGCATGGAGGACCTGCTGGACGACTCCCAGACCTACAGGAACCTCATTAAGCAGAGCATGGATGCACTGCTTAAAGAAGCCAAGGAAAAGTTCAAAGGTTACGACACCTGCTCGACACCTGAACAGGCTGAACTCGCATGTAAAAAGGTACAACATGCATGTCATCTCTTCTCAGACTGCCAAAGTGTTCTTCTTCACTGCCATGATTCATTACAGTATTATGGTATAATCATGGTGGTAATGAAGGTGGTGTGTTGATGCAGGTGCATGACGGCTGGTCTCTACGTCAGTGGAAGGTGTGTGTCGACGTGCCGGCCGGAGCAGACGAAGTCCTGCAGCGGATCGTCCGTGAGCAGGAACGATGGGACGAAGACCTGCTGGAAAGCCGAGTGATCGAAACAATCGACAACAACACAGATATTTATCGATACGTCCGCAACAACATGGCGCCCAATCCAGCTACTGATTACGTGGTGCTGAGGTGAGTGGCGAGTACACAATTGATGGATCTCTTGGTACTGGGCAATCTGGGCAGTGATAACCTCTTAACATGCATTTTAACCTTGTGTGTGTGTGTGTGTGTGTGTTTCAGGTCGTGGATGACCGACCTCCCTAAAGGTGCATGTGCATGTGTGTGTGTATCAGTGGAGCACGAGGCTGCGCCGGTGCTCGGTGTGCGTGCCAACGTGATGACATCACGCTACCTCATAGAGCCTAGCGGCCCAAACAAGAGCCGTGTCACACACATCTCCAGAATAGACTGCAGGTACACACACTCGGACACCTTCATCACACAAAGGAGACACATATCAAATTAACACAAATTCCTGTATCGGTTTATGGGGACATTGTCGCATCTGGGAGTATAAGTGAGAACCTCTAAGAAAGTTAAATGTACAGCATGCGACATGCTCAGGATACAGTTATAATGGGGAAGAAACTGAGGACTTGTGATAGCAGGTCCTCACTACCCCATCAGGTCCTCATGCAAGGTGAAATGCTTTTGTGTGTGTGTGAGACTCACTCGTGTGTTTGTTGGTGTGTTTCAGGGGTCGTTGTCCAGAGTGGTATAACAAGCTCTACGGCCACGTCTGCGTCTCTGAACTGGTGCGGCTACGGGACTCTTTCACCTGCCCACTGGACAAATAGACACTTACACACACACACACACACCTGGACCAAGGATGATGAAGAGTGTATAAATCACGCGCGGGGGCTTACAAAGCCGGCATGTTGATCCTTCAAGCTACAGAGGTCAGAGGTCGTGGCCTTTTCATACCAATATGAAAAGGTCACATGACACACCTGAAAGACTGGAATGGACCACCTGCTGCTGTGACATCATCGATGATGTCACGGGAGGACTTGAATGGGGGGGAGGGGAAGGGGCTGTTTTTTGGGGGGGACGGGGTACTGCTTCTGAGAAGCAAGATGTGTGTGTGTGTGTGTGTGTATGTATGTATGTATGTTTGTCTGTGTGTGTGTGTGTGTGTGTGTGTGTGTGTGTGTGTATTTGATGTCCGAGTCTGACAATTGAAACATATTCCATGCACTGGCACCCTAGTACAGAATAGTATGTACACATCTACCTGTGTGTGTGTGTGTGTGTGCGCGCATGATTATTCATAGCTCTCTTTCACCATATCTGCCTATATTATATGTTGGATGGATGGATGTTCATAACTAAATGAGCGATAACAGAATGGGCGGTGGCTGGAACACCTCGACAAGAGCGAGTGAGGAGTGTACGTCCGAGTGCGCTAACGAGAACTGCTTTCATTTCATCACTTCTACAAAATGTAAATTTCAAGCTACATTAATAATGTTAACTAGCTGATCTTGTTTAGTTTAATTCATTCATTTTCTGGCTTGTAAACCAGCGATACAAAGATTTGATAGCAGATTTGACTTTACATACTTTATTGCACACTACAAAAAAACGCAACAATGAATATTAACACCAGGTTTGCTTTCGACATATTTCAGATAAACATATTGAGATTTGTTGGATTGTTAAAATCGCTGGATTCACATTTTGAATTCCAAAAAATAGCATCTGACAGATTTTTTTTTTAAACCTTATTTATGCTTGTTGTCATGGTTACGTTCCAGAATAGCTACATCGTAATATTATTTTAGAACTTTGCTTAATAGCGAGTAAGGTCTACAGCCGTTGTATAAAAATAGCGAGTTTCTATTGATGTTATTATGTAAAGCAGCTGAAATTTCCAACAATTACCAGGCACCGTGACGTACCTTTAGTTAAATATCTGATGGAACAGAAGCGTTTCTTGCTGGTGCTCTCGGACTCATTTACAAAGGGGGGAAAACGTTACTGGACCAAAAGCTACAGCGATTTCTCAATCGACTGACGGAATATTAAACAAGCGGGTAGTGTTTTGTAAGCAGAACGAGAAGCTAGCCTGGAGAAGATTTGTCATGTAAAGGGAGAGCGCTCGAGTAATGGAGATGATGGGAATACAAGAATAAGAATTGTGCATGTGTGAAGGTGAAGTGCGAGCGGAATGGGAAGAGGGGATCGGGTTCGCGCAGGGCAGAGTAGCTTTAAAGCACAATAGCAGCTAAGCACAACATTAGTTAACGTTTCTCTGAATCTGTATAACTAGCATACATGCTAGCAAGCGGCAAGCCGGAGGGGCGTGGCCTATTTAGTGTATTTTTAATTTCTTGTTATATGCGCACACAAACAACTCTCTAAATATTCGTATATGAGTAAGTTTTTTCCCCCCACATTTTTGGGGTAACTAATTAACTTTTTTTTTAATACACAAAAAAAATAAAAATAAAACTTTGTTTATACACACCGTAAATTTCGATCGGCTTGGATTTGTCCCGGCTCCGTATGTAGAGTCTGTCGCTTTGTTGCTTGCTAGCATGAATGTCCAGTTAGCTAACAGTCACGTAATTTTCACTTTCCAGCCGCTAGCGGTGATGTAGGCTCCGCCCTCTTGTGCTGGTGACGCTCATAGTCACTATCGAGCTTACAGAGATGGAATGTGACCTTTTTTTTTTTTTTTTTCATTCTTTGACAGTGTTAATGTTAATGAAGTAATTTTGCAAAATAACACTTATTTATGCTCGTCATTCACTCAAACAGAAACATTTGTACAGATAAATATCTATCTATATATATATATATATATATATATATAAGAAAGAAACGCTGCTTGGGTTTTCCTCCACTTTCTCCCCGACAACAATTTCCTCATAACAATATCATTTGCATATAAAACTTTGTCAAGTGTTAGAAAGCCGAATGTTAACAGCAAATTATTAACAGTCTTTAAAAGTTCCTAAACGCGGCTTTTCTGTGCGTCTCCGTCCGTAAAGGCTTCGCTCCGACGCCGGCCCAATCTGCTCCTGTGCCATAAACGTGTGTGTACATTAAGACGGCGCATGACTGAACGTTAATTTAAGGCTTTGTGTATTTAAACAGATATATTGGGATTTGATTTTTGTATCTTATTTTATTGTAAATGTTACCGCGCAAAGTTACAGAAGATGAGAAAATGGTTTATCTTTTTTACAATTAATATTATTTCTGTACAGATTATTTGCGAAGTGCACTATTAAAGGTATTCAGATCAGATTGATTGGAGTCACTGGTTTCACTGGTCAGTTTCTGGTCTCTCTCTCTCTCTCTCACACACACCCACACACACACACACACAGGTCAGAGCTGACGCACACATTTCCAGAGAAATCACTTTCACACAAGTGAAAATCCCTGACATTTTACATCGCTATCCTTACACATCCTGGAACAAAGATCTGTCCCTCTTCTCACACACACACACATTGTTGTGGGAAAGGAGGAAGATAAGAGCATTCCTTCGTGTGAATGCACTGAAGCTAAGCTACCCACATGATGATTACTTACAGATTATTGCTTGGAGGAGTGTGTCCAAGATATTTTACTAAAATATCAATTAGCCTAGCTTAGCATAACCTTTTATTGATGCTCCTGTAGGTTTGACATCACATCAAGTAACATTTAATGCACACACTTATTTCTTGTTGCATTGCAATGTTGGAACATTTTGTACATTTCCCCATCATAAATCATTGATCTGCATTTATTTTCCACTAGTGATTTGACATTTATTATTATTGTTATTATTATTATTATTATTTTAGAAAAATAAAGCTTAAATGTTACAGTTAAAGATCACTTAAACTGGAAATGATGTTCGTCTGATATGAACTTTAACATTTAGGTATGAATTTTTCATTTGTTTAATAAAACAAGATCAAAAGGTCAAAGATAAAGTTACGGCATTTGAAATGTGTCGATAAACTTATATATACTTCCAAAGAATATCTCCATCTACAGAGTCAGCCAAAACAAGAAATGTATACACACTTCAGGACAAGAATAATAGTATGATGTATATCACATTATCATCATAATATTATCAAATACATCAATATATAATGTATAGCAATACATTTCGTATTAATATATTTAAACAATATTTATTTTTAAATAAATCTTTTTGTCAGACTCCAAAATCTCCAATAAGTGTTATTTATTGGTTCCTAAAGTGTCCACCAGGTGGCATATCAATACATTAGTTCTTGATGAAATTTGGCTAAGGAACTCTCATGCAAATAAACGTTCGCTGCCTAGAAATGTGTAAAAATCTGTAAGTCCAAAACGCTGAATAAAATGTTTTTTTTTAAAATTTACCAGTTTAAACTGTATAGTTCAGTATCTACTAACACAGCTTTAAATATCTGTATGCTTTTAATTATTATTATTATTAAGCTTTCCGTTTAAGAAATGGCTCCAGATCAGCAAAACCTTTCCCCTATGAGACATTTTCAAAAGCCAAATGTTGCCCCCTGGTGGTCAATGCATTAGCTTAAAGGCATGACATTTTATGTAAAAACCTACAGCCACAATTACACAGAATTGGATTAAAGGTGTATAAACGACTGCAATTACCTTATAATACAAAAATTGTACACAAAATTAAGTAAAAATTGTTTCAATATTAACAGACACGCACCTGTCACTTTGCACCATATTGGCCTTCTGTCATGTGATATCTGACCCTTTTTGCAGGACAGAAAGTCATTTGTATTAACTCCTGTAATAGTCTTAGTTTCTGTTATTTACGTTTTTTTTTTGTTAAAACACTATTTTGTTCTTTAACATTTTATAAAGCATGTATTTTATATGTAGTAGAATCGACAATAACGTAATTTTATTTTTTACCTTAAAAATTGTCTGCATTCTGTGACAGTCCTGGACTGTACTAGTTTGTACATCAAGAATATTACTAGATTATTTCTGATTAATAAGATATTTTCTTTAACTCAGTTGATTGTTAATGTACCAATTTTTGTTTAAACCCACAGACATTTCAATGACTTTTCAATATTAGTGAAATTTACAGAACCTGATTCACATTGCATTTACAGTCACCTGAAAAGTATTAACGAATAATTATAAGCATTTAATAATAATAATATTAAACCTAATATTAGCTTTAAAAATTGCTTATCCGAATCAGAAAAAAGAGAGAGAGAGAAAAAAATATATATATATATAACTTTATATTTATTCCTTTATTTAAATATTTGTATACGTAAATATCTTACTAACAATATATTTGCTTACTATTTAAACCTAAATAAAATTGCAATTCATTTTATTTCATCAGGAGTTCATATAATATGAATAATATTATCAACATAATATTAAAATACACATCAACATATAACATATATCAATAAATTTAGTATGAAATTATTTATACAATATTTCTTTTCCTGTAAATCTTTTTGGCTGACTACTGTATGTATGTCATGTATGTATGGCGACCGCTTGATAGGAGCAGCTGAAAGACCAACAACAACAATAGTGTGTTCTGGATATCTATTTGACCCTTCTTTAACATAGAAAAAGTTTATCACAAATACATACAGTACATGACTCTAAGAGATACGACTAACTAATTTACTTAGAAATGAATAGTAAGATTTGTTGAATCGAACCCGTGTCCAGTTTAACAGTATAATCACTATCAACTGTCAAGCTCAAGGTTTTCGCAAGACTTTTGAATCACATGTTTACATCAAACTTTAAAGTATCCTGAACAATCGATCTGCAAAATAAAGAATCTGTGACAATCTTTTAGGTTAAAGAAGTAGTATAAGTAATTAAGAAAAAAAAAACATATAATATTAAATACTGCAGTAATTCACAGCTTTAGTCCTAATTTGTTTTTAGACATTTTTTTTAATTTTAATTTCAACAATAAAATTTCATTCATTTCCACAATTTCTTAATCATCATTCAGAAACAAAATTCAGAGTCGAGACGTTTGAATTGATGGAAATAATTAGAAAGATCGAAGGGAAAAAAATGAACAGCGCAAAGCCGAAATTGTTCCGTAAAAACTAAATTTTATGTTCAAGTCAAAATTCATGTTTGCATTTTGTGCTTCAATTTTGATTCTATAATAATCTTATACAGTGGAACCTTGGATTACGAGCATAATTCGTATTCCAAATCACTCGTAAACCAAATCAAATCTTCCCATAAGAAATAATGAAAACCCAAATAATTCGTTCCACAGCCCAAAAAAATGAATACAGAAAAATAATTAATACAATATATAAAGTAAAAATAAAACAAATTAACCTGCACTTTACCTTTAAAAAAAGTTTAAATAAATCCCAACAGATAAGTGTTTCCGTTTGTGTGCGCAGGCGCAGTGTATTTGTGTGTGTGTGTGTGTGTGTGTGGAATTAGCCCCTTCCCTTAACTCCTCCTCCCTCCCCCCACCTTGCTTTTTAAGTTTCACTACAAACACACACAACGGAAACACTGTTTTAACAGGTAAAAAAAAAATCTCGGCACTCGTAAACCAAGACATGCTCGTTTTTCAAGTCAAAATGTATTAAAAATCTTTGCTCGTCTTGCGGATCACTCGTAAACCGAGTTACTCGCAATCCGAGGTTCCACTGTACTGTATATATAAACAGGCTGCCGGTGTTCTTGATCAGTAATTGCGGACCAGTCGGAACAGTAGGTGGCGCCATCATCCACTTCTGTCATACTGTGAGGTCATTAATATATCATCATTAGATTAGCAGATCATCATTAGGATCAGGCGGAAGTCGGGCTGGCGAAGCATTTTAGCAGCGTGAGGGGCAGCGAGTTGACCGCACACTTCATTCAAGTACCTCAAGTACCCGGGCGGAGTCGCAAGTACCCTTTAGAGTTTGACATGAGATTTTACATTTCTCGCTCAAAAAACTATAACAGTCAGTCTTCACTTCTGTTGCTGTAACGCGTTTTACCCAGAATCCTCAGTGTAACTGTGTGTGCAGCTGCTTAAGTGTTAAAGTGTAAATTACAAAGTGTAACACATGGGTTCACAGGAAACGCTTTTAATTGTTATTTACATTAGAATGTAGATCGTGTTTTATTTCGTGTGTGTGTGTGTGTGTGTGTGTGTGTGTGTGTGTGTGTGTGTGTGTTTATTCAGTTGTACCGAGTTTCAGCACACTTTTCATTAGCGTGGATAAAATGACACATGGAACAGTTCCGACAGCCTGAGTGAGTCAAATACTTCACAATATACCTGTTAGCGCCGAGCCGACGTCCGTCTCTCCTGATAAATCAACTTCAACATGTTTCGACAGTAGATTCAACTAGAACCCGTATTATACGCTCAATTTACCAACTAGAATTGGAGCCAAACTGTTACCTCCCAGTACTAATTAACATTTGATCAGGTGCTTTCTGTAATGCCAGGCATGAAAAAAACAAGCAAAGACTAAATGAATCAACAAAAATCAGCAACATTTCTATTAAAATAAGAAGGGGAGTATCCTGATCCTCAGTGCTTCGGGTGCTCAAGTGGTGCTTAGTGCGATTCCTCACTCATATCATATTATATTAACACTTTTACAGTAAAATGATCACTACGGGTCAGACGTGAAGGAATGTTCTAGAGGCGCGAGAGAGACGTGTGTGAGCTGTTACCACGGCATGCAGGGGTTCGGACACGCTCGGATATACGACTCCAGGTTCCCCTTAGACACCTCCATGAGTGTAGTGTACGCAGTTAACTAAGAGAGAGAGAGAGAGAGAGAGAATGTACAAAATTACAACAACTTACAATCCACAACCTTCTGACCAATCAGAACCCAGAGTTCAATCATAAAAAAATAAATCAATAATAATAATAATAATAATAATAATAATAAACTTTAATCATAATGTTATAAAAGATATCTCAGAATAATTATTACGAGACTCACCTTGTTTAGGACTGGCTTAGTGGACAGGACGTCGTAGACCGTCTTTATGGAGATGTTCTGCAGGAGAAATGCGACATGCTTTACACGAACACAACAATCAACGAGACGAGCGGTGTGTCAGGAGTCAAACTGCATGAGGAATTGTCCTGTAGTCATGACTGTCTCAACAACGAAGGTTTCCTGCATCCTCTAAAAGCACGCCGTTTTAACAGATGATGGACTTTTAATCAAAACCTCGTTCTACTGTTAATACTGAGGCACACAAACATTACTCGCTGAATTCTTTAACAAACACACTGAGACATGGGGGGTTAGATAACGAGACAGACAGGACGACAGGCAGACAGACAGATAACAAGAAATAGTCAATAAATAGGCAGGTAGACAGACACACCAATAGAAAGACAGACCAACTGAAAGATGGACAGACAGATAGGCACACATACATACAGACAGACAGACAGACAGACAGATTTACAAACAGACAGGTATATAGACAGATAGATAAAAATCTTCCTGCATATTTCCTCAGAAGACTTTAAATGGCCAGACACTAGGAGAACGCTGTCTCACTATCACGCTGTCTCACTATCACACAGTCACATGATGTTATTGACGAGTATCTGAGACGCTCACGGTCTGTGTGGTCTGATTCATGCACTTCATCGCTGGGGTTCTGCGATCGTCGAGGAACAGCGGCTCCTTCCAGTGGTCGTAATTCGTCTCCAACACGTACCAACGTCCCTGTTTAACATCCAGCCTGACGTGCACACACACACACACACACACACACACACACACACACACACACACACACACACAGATAATGCAGCTACATACTTAATTTAAATAATTATGCACAAGGAAATAATGTGTGTGTGTGTGTGTGTGTGTGTGTGTGTGTGTATATATATATATCACTCACTCCAGAGGGTTGAGGCTATGTGTTCTGGAGCGGGTGATGACACACGCCTCGCCGCTCTGGTTTCCTCCCAGAATGAAGTAAGCAGGAGCCAGCAGCTTGGTGTCAGACAGGAGCTTCTTCGCTTCCTCATAGCTACAAGAGTCAGAGACAGGAGTCAGAGACAGGCGATTGAAGGAGGAGACACGCTGACCTCTCACAGTGGCTATAAATCACGCTGGCCTTCAAACAGCGGCACCAGGAAACCTGAACCCTGCCTCTGGGGCACAATCACGAGTAAACCCGAAGCTCCTTTCGACACGATCCTAAACCCGATTTTTAGAAATACAGGTCGTCCCCAACTTACGAATGAGTTCCGCTCCGGGAGCACGTCCGTAAGTCAGATTTGTTCATAAGTCCGACAAAGTGAGTCTTATACGCCATTGACACAAATATACAATGTAAAGCATAACAGACCACTCAACTAAATCTGTCCCCTTTCCCAACACTGCCATCATGTGGCCAGAAACCTTTAAATCGTGAGGGGAATCCCGGACGCCATTCTGTCTCAGAGCTGTTTTACACTGTATTGGACTGTGAACTCTGTATTGTTGAAGATTTTTTTTTTAAATTAGGATTATTCTCCATTAGGACAGATATTTTCCATCATCGACTTTAGACATTTTATACATTCACTTACACACTGGAAATATTGTATGTAACTGTAAATATTGGTATCTGGCGCACTGCAGTGTCTGTTTCTTGTACAATACACATGAGCTACTTCTGTGATTTGTTCGTGAATTTCCGTTCATATCAGTGGAAGTTCGTAACTCGAATTTGTTTGTATGTCGGGGACTACACGTATAGACAGACAGACAGACAGAGACAAACAGATAGACAAACAGATCAACAGACACACAGACAGACTAAAATGTGACTAAAGTTATTACCAAAGGAATAAAACGAAATCTTATCTACTTCTAAACTGACACATGCTGTATGCTCGAATCAGCGTTAGTATCAGAGCAGTGATGAAATCCTGTCCTCTGATTGGTCAGACAGTGTTTTTATATAAACACTATCACTGGCAGTGATGAGAAACTGCAAGTTTATTAATAATAATCAAATGCTTTATTCTTTATAACATTATAATAAGTTTTATTATTATTATTATTATTATTTACTTTTACAATGTTGTCACTAAGTGTTTTGTACCTGGTGGCGTTCTCTAAGACGGAGCGGGTCAGGAAGCTCATCCACCTGCCGTCTCTCTTCCCCAGGATCCACTCCAGGATTCCTGAAACGACACGGTTACAGAACTGCACTGTGAGCAGAAGATCTAAAGTTTAAAGTACAAAACCAAAGAATCAGATGTAAACGAACATGTTTTGGTGATTTGGTGCAAAACTGAAAACTTTTATTGTGATTTTGGGACAAACACACACTTTAAGATCCAAACTGTGATTCTGCCGACTGCATTTATTACAACAGATTAATGAGTGACTCCTTGTTTAAATGTACGCCGGAGTGTGAAACAGATCTTCTGTCACTCTAGGAGTCGAGTCTAATTATTACCGTAAATAAGTGCTGATCTGGGATCAGTCATCAACTGAATCACCTTTTGAACGACTCTTTAATATGAGCGCAAATGATTCAACCGCTGTGCACTCCGGAGTTCAAAAAGAGTCAGTTTGAGTTTCTGACACGCTGTCGTCCATCCGTGAGAGGTTCAGGTTACACCACGGACGAGTGCTGAGAAAAAGTTGCATGACTCTTTAAAGGAGTTCAGATGATTCAAATGAATCAGATAGACAGAGAAGTGCTCGTTTTCATCCAGCTTCAAAATAAATATAGCAGAGTGATGAAAGAGAGAAATATCTGAGGTTCAAATGATATTGCGTAAAGAAATTCTGAGTCAGTGACTCCTTTTTTGACACAATCGAATGATTTCAAACGAATCAATTTAGCTCAGAATGAGTGCGGATGCAGATATGTACAATTCTTTTAAAGAAAATAAATAAATAAATAAAAAAGCTGTGGTGAAATCTCGATCTGTGATTGGTCAGCAAACAAAGATCATGAAATGCTACGCTGAATCATTTAAATCAAATGACTCCTTTGAAAGGAGTCATTTATAATGGAGTTCAAATTAATCGATTTAAATGATTCATAGTATATGTTTGTAATGTTGCTGATCCTGGATCAGCTTTCCCTAATTCCCATGACTGAAAGGATTCTTAGTTTTCTAGTCAACTGATTCAGGATGATTCAACTGATTCAGTTATGTTTCGTCCTTTTTTGGAGGACAGACGGGGGGGGGGAGAGGTGACTCACCGATGTAGCCTCCATCCAGGCTGAATCTCTCGTTCATGGTCAGGGTGAACAAGTACTTCAAAGAGAGAGAGAGAGCGAGAGAGAGACACACACACACACACAGAGAGACACAGAGAGCGGATGTCATGAGGTTAGAAGTGACATGACCTTTTGCAGAACTGAAACCCACAAGGTGATTCGCAACAACGTAAAACC
>CM059225.1:2426050-2551089 GCA_030347435.1 Clarias fuscus
GGGGTACACCCTGGACAGGGTGTCAATCCATCACAGGGCTAATAATAATAATAATAATAATAATAATAATAATAAGGCAGATGTATTAACCAAATTAAAATTAAATACATTAAACAAACGTGTATAAATGCATTACACATGTAGGTTGTTAAATATTAAATATCCCTAATGGTTTTACTTTTCATTATTACTCTGTCACACTTTTTCACTACTATGACATTTTGTCCTGGAGACTTCTCCATAAAATCCTGCTACATTCACATAGCTTCAGTAACTGATCTATCATTGCTAGGAGTCTCTGTGCAGTAAATACAATGTGTATTATTATTATTATTGTTGTTGTTGTTGTTGTTGTTATGGTTATCACAGCAGTCATATATATTATCACAGCAGTCATATGCCCCTCCTTCTGGACAAAGTACATCTTGAAGGAGACGGGGCTGAGGACAAGCGGACAAGGTAAGAGGACAAATATGTCCAAACCAAGTAAATCCTGGCCAAATAAACAGTAAGGTAATAATGTGTAAATGTCTAGCTGAAAAAGGAACAAAAAACAGGAAGTGGTTAAAAAAAAAACAGTTAACTGCTTGTTTTTTCTGTGGGTGAAAATGAACAGAAAGTACACACCTTTACATTCTTCGTTCTCTGCTTTCACTGTGGTGATGAAGTCAATGCACACTTTCTTTTTCCTGCATATACAGTTTGTCTTTTCTCACCAGTTCATGATTACATTATTATTTGGATTCTATAGTCATTACACAGACACACGGAAATTTGGAGTTGATTTATGTCGAGCTAATTTCACATGAACTCAGCGTTATCATAAACGAACACTGAAAGCAGACATGTCAGTAGAAAGTTATTGATTTGTGTTTATGACCCACAGCCATGTTAATCATCTGCCTTGCGTCTCTTCTCGTCTGTTCAGCAGCAGGTACGTACAGTAGGTGTCATAATGTACAGTATATGTAGAAAAGTACTGACATACACCTGATCTGTGCATTTAAATTTTCATTTTAAATAGAGACTATTTGAAAAACGAAGGTTCAGTGTTTAAGACTTCTTTTTTTTCCCGATCAGAATGTTTTGAGATCAATCACCAATCTGCCCAGTGTTGGATCCTTGAACCCTAAATAACATTACTTTGAGTAGAATTTCTTGAAATGGCAACTTGATTTTGTGTTTGTCTCTCCACCAGAGTTCACCCTTGTCATCCACAATGCTTCTGTCTCAGAACCACTGGGTTCCTCAGCCATCCTTCACTGTGGTCTCTCTCCATCTTTAAATGCCAGAACATTTGAAGTTCAGTGGTACAAGAATGGTGACTATGAAAACTTTGTTCTTTCCTACAAAGACCAGAAGACCATTGAAAATGGCAAGTACAAGGGCAGAGTGTCTCTGATTGGGGAACTGGACAACGGGAACGTCTCCCTGAGACTGGACAAGCTCACAGCACTCGATGGAGGAGAATATACATGTTTTGTAAAGAGCATCAGCTGGTATGAGAAGGCCAATATCAACCTGGTTGTAAAAGGTATGAGACAGCAACAGAGAACTCTACTTTACTAGCTACTAGCATGTACCTCTTTTAAGGCTAACTGATGTTTAACTGCATATACTTTCAATGGTTCTCCTGATTTACTGAATTATAGATGTAGAAATAGTAAGGAAAAAGGACAGACACTTACGCATGTGTACAGACTACTGTTTAGTGACCATTTTGTTGCCTTTATCTTCACCACAGTATTAGGGTCTACTCCAGTCCTCTCATCTCAGGAAGCTGGAGAAAAGATGAACGTTACCTGTATGTCATTTGGATGGTTACCCAAACCCACCCTCACCTGGAGAGACAGCGCAGGACAAATACTCCCAGACAGCAACACTTACTACAGAACAGGTATGTGATTTAAAATACAAATTAAAATTTTACTTGTATAGAACATACATGGTCACAAAGATGTAGATATCTGTAGACTGCTGTAAATGACGCCAGTGGTTACCATATGGAAGAACCTATCTTAAAGAAAACATTTAAGACTTAAGAAGAATCATTCTGAGCCTTCTGCCCTCTGGAGGACTTCTGAGTGTTTAGATAATTAAGAAAATTGAGTATAACAATGGTCTTGAGGTGACCACAAGGAGGCATGGCTAATTGCACTGTTTCTAAACCTGTAATTTATGACTATCACTTCATTTTTATCCTTTTTTAAGCTAGTGAGCTATTACTCACTATATCTTAAGCATTAATTACAAGATGGTTTTACAATCTAGTATAATTATAAACTATAGATGTTTATTCTTACATATTTTTTTTTCATTATTCAATTTGACCTACTATTAGCATATACAATCTACAATCTTATCATTTTGATTGATACACATTCACATTTCATAAAAACCGAATTCTTTTGATTGTGTAAAGCTGCTTTATGTCAATGTCAACTGTTAAAAGCACTATACAAATAAAATTTAATTTAATTTAATTTAATTTAATTTAATATACAAGGAGAACAAAAGTGGTCCATGCATGGACCCCTGTGGCATGCAGAATATCATCATAGCCAGTCGGCTTTCTAAGATATTAATATTCTAATGAATTTGTTAGAAATCTCCACAAAACAACACATAGCATGTGGATTACAAAGTGTAATATGTTAAAATTCGATTTTAATTTTTCCTTCTCTTTCAGACTCTGAAGGTTTGATGAATGTGAGATCATGGATGCTTTACTCTCTGTCTGACTCAGAGTGGATCTCCTGTACTGTGAGTCTAAACCATCAGGAAATAAAAGAGAGCAGAATTGTACCACTCAAAGGTAAGTTAATGATGTATCTAATAGTATTTCCCTGTGGTTGGAGATGTGGCATCAAGGGTAAACCTTTTGCACCTTTAGAGATAAGTTTCACCAGGAAATGTAAGAATGTGAGAATAGCTTTCAGAGTGATTTAGGGCTCACAGCTGAACATTAGGGACCACTGATGTACCTTTATATTATATGTGAAAGTGAAAAGTGAAAGTGAAAGGTATTTTTCCAGGATTTTGAGCCGTTCTTCTTGCAGAATAATGTCCAGGTCACTACATGATGCTGGTGGAGGAAAACGTGACTGACTCGCTCCTCCAAAACACCTCAAAATGACTCAATAATATTTAGATCTGGTGACTGTGCAGACCATGGGAGATGTTCACTTTCATCTTCATTAAACCACTCCGTCACCCGTCTTGCTGTGTGTATTGGTGCATCATCATCCTGATACACGGCACTGACCTTCAGGATACAATGTTTTGAACCATTGCATGCACATGGTCCTCCAGAATGGTACGGTAGTCCTTGTATGCTGGCACCACTGAAACTGACATTTGGCATTAGCATGAGTGACCAAAGGTTTGTCTATAGCAGCCTGGCCGTGTACATTGACTCTGTGGAGCTCCCGACAAACAGTTTTGGTGGAAACAGTAGAGTTGAGGTGCACATTTAATTCTGCAGTGAGTTGGGCAGCTGTATGTGCTTTTATGTTTTTTGGACACAATGTGGGTTCGCACCCGGACATCCCTTTCAGACGGCTTCCTCTCGCGTCCACAGTTACTCCTGTTGGATGTGGTTGGTCTTTCTTGGTGGTACGCTGACGTTACCCTGGATACCGCGGCTCTTGATACATCACAAAGACTCGCTGTCTTGGTCACAGATGCTCCAGCGAGACGCGCACCAACAATTTGTCCTCTTGAACTCTGATACGTCACCCATAATGTTGTGTGCATTGCAATATTTTAAGCAAAACTGTGGTATTACTCTACTAATTAAACCATCATACTCTTACTGGTGGAATGTGCAGACAATGAAGATCGGCCACCAGGCTGGTCAAATTTAGCCATGAAACCTCCAACACTAAATTGGCCAGTGTTTCAGTCAACTCATGTGTGTGTATATATACACAGTATATATATATACAATAGTGTGATTGAGTGTGTGTATGTTTGTGTGACCTGCGATGAATTAGCACCCTGTACTGTGTGTATCCTGCCTTGTGCTCTAAGTCCCCTGGGATAGGCTCCAGGTCTGCGACCCTGAATACAGGATAAAGTGGTATAGACGATGAGTGAGTGAGTTTATACTAAAGGTACAAAAGATTTATGGCTGATGATATTACGATTTTACTAGGAACAAGGGCATTTAGTATTTCTGAGTGTGCATTTGCACATTTTCTTCCTTTCTGGTTTGCTAACAATAACCAGGATATAATAGTTTTCTTGCATATACTGATATATATATACTTTATTTCTAATTGATGCGTTGATGATTTTTTTGTCAGGATTCTGGAAGGAAGCGTTCATCTCGACTCTGGTGCTTTCATTAATTGTCCTCATCACCTTCGCTATTCTTCTTATTTTAATTAGAAAAGGTACGCACCAAACAGTATATTAGCTCTATAAGAAGGAAAACCTCCCCTGATGTATAACACTAATATGCCATGAATTACAATCAATTCTTTATGGAAAAATGACACGAGAATGACTAACTTTTTATCCATTTTAGTTACAATTTATGTTGTTTGACATTTATGAAAAGCATTAGTCCCTGTTCTCTTTATAGCAGCTATAAACAGTCGGTCCCTCAGAAGTTAATAAGGACAGTAGTGTAAATAATATTCACTGTATGTGCATATGTAATGATGTATTCACTATGCTTAATTTTGTGTCAGTAATGTGATTGTCTTTGCTTTAATCAGGTTTACTCCCTCACTGTTCATCTCATAAAAACGCTAAAGCAGCAGGTAGCATTTCTTCTTCTTCACTGTGTACTTTTTAGACAATAGTGAATTTTACTAATCTGGTTTGTTTCTCTTCCATTTCTGATACACAGTTGACTCTCATGAGTCTTTACAACCAGAGACACTTCCTCTCAACTCTACAGAGAACACCAAGCTTGGTAATTCTGTTTGATCACGGCACTGAATCTATTCACTGAGCCACTTCTCCATTTGTTTTGATCATTAGTACATAACATTTCATTCTCTTAAGCCCCCTAGTGACGGGGAGGAATTGGACACGACTAAATTAGGGAGAAAATCGGGGACTATCACGTGTTTCCTCCGAACCACGTGACGCCAGCCGACCGCATCTTTTCGAACTGCTCGCTCGCGCACCGTTGGGGGCGGCGTAACACACTCGGAGGACAGCGCTATCCGCTCCCTCCGTTGCGCGAGCTCACAGACGCCCCTGATTGGCTGTAGAGCCGTGATTAATGTGGGAGCACTAAGTACCTCTCATCCCTCCCCTCTGAGAGAGCTCGGCCAATCAGCTCTCTCTAGACCTCCGGCTGCGAGAGGTTACAGCACCACCCGGGATTCGAACTAGCGATCTCCGGATGATAGGGCGAGCGCTTTAACCACTGCGCCACTCGGAGGCCTGTTTATTGTGTATTTTTAATAAGAATAATGTATAGTGTATTTTAAAAGTTTGCATAAAATCCTGCCAACATTGTTGAATTCATGCCAGCATTGAATTTATTCCAGATGTATAAATTTAAATGTTTCATGTCACGTGTCTCTTCACAGGTATCAGTTCATTAGCTGCAGCTCCAGAACCGACTGAAGAGCGACCGGCTTGGCAAGACAGACATAAAGGTTCATCAGCCCTTATTCCTGTGTTTAATATCTAAAATTTAATTGACTTGTACATCTCACAATGTAAATTAACTTTATAATCTATTTGTTTTAATCAACAGTGAGTCTCACTCTGGATCCATCAACAGCTCATAAATGTCTGAAAGTCTCCAGGGACGGGAAAAGTGTTTCCTGTGAAAAACCAAACAGTAAATCTGCCTGTAAATTTCCTGATGTTCTGAGTAAAGAGGAGCTCGGCTCAGGGCAGCACTACTGGGAGGTGATGATCTGGGATAAAACAACAAGGACAAAGCGAAAATCATCATGGTGTGTAGGAGTGACTCAGAAACCCGACTCAGAGGACGTCCTCAGAGCTCTCTGTTATGAAGAAGGCACTGGGTTATACACTAATACTCATCATTCCAATAAAATAACCACTGAATATAACATGTACAAAGTAGGGCTGCTTTTAGACTGTGAAAGGAACTTTCTTTCCTTTTACAATGCAGATAAAACCGTCTAAGGATCATCTCTACACATTTCAACACATCCCACAGGGCAGGTATTACGCGTTACTCAGTCCAGGAGTGAAAGATGGTCATCCTGTTAGAATTCTAAATCAGGACTGAAATCTCAGAGTCAGTTAAAACAGTGCATTAAGTCCAGAGGTTTGTTGTGATGTTCAGCAGGTAGAACTTCCTGTGACTAAAAGAAACCTAATGAGATCAGAGAACCGTATTCACACCACACAAGCTGTATCAGTATTTACACAGGGAGACTCACTCGTGTTCACATTCAGGTTACAAAACGGATTAAGTGGATTTTCAACACATGACTGGTGCGTAGTTCACACTGAAGTGTACGATTTCAGCATTAACTCCTGTACAGTCAGAGTCTATAATAATCACTGTACTGTCTGGGGATTATATAGAAGCGGTCTGTAATGTTGTAACATGCATATTTTAATACTTATAATATCAAGTAGGCATCCAAAGAATGTTTTTTCTTTCATGTCTCAAAACATAAAGCATGTTTTTGTAAAGAGCAATGTTTAACAAGTACTGTATTTGTTTTTCTGTAGAATCGGAATAAGTGTGTAATGATACAATATACTGTATATGAAACTTTCATTTTATGTCCCATTAAATATTGAACTATGTTTTTTTTGTTGTTGTTGTTGTTGTTGTTATTGTTGATGATTGTTTTGATGTGATGTAACATTTAATTGTGGGGATTCCAGTAAACAAGTAAATAAAAATAAACTTTTACCTCTTTTCAGTGTTCTGGGGTCGATCCATTTTCAGCCAAATTGATCTTGTACATCTTGATCTTGTTCATTTATTACAATTTTAACAACACATTTACGAATCTCAGTGTCTGATCAAGATGTTTTGTAGATCTTAAATTCTATAGGAACAAACATGAATAAACAGTTACACAAACTATAAATAAACTGATCAGGATAAAGATTAGAGTGGAAGAATATGCTGAAATCAATAACACAGATATAGATCACAGTTCTGAACACCACACAAATGCACAACATTAAGAAACAAATCTAAAAGTTTTTTTTTTTTATTATTTCAAATATCACACCAGCTCAGACACTTTAGCTACACTAACATTATCGTGCTGCCGACTTTAGTTCAGGATTAGATATTACGCTGATCCTTATTATTATTATTATTATTATTATTATTATTATTATTATTATTTAAAGCCAATCAAAACCAACATGATTAATTGAACGGAGGTCAATAAACAGACAGTGACTTTGTAGACAGTCTTTCTACAAACAGAACTTAGGCAAATCCAAAATCATAATCAGAAATCAAAGCTCAGTCATACACAGAAAATACAGTTAATACAAACGGCTCGGCAAAGTCAGGAGCAACTCACTAGAGCGTACACTTCACAACGCTCATATTCTTCTGTGTTGTATTTATATCCGTAGGTGTGTTTGATTAGTGCTCAGTCGAGCCAAAGTGCATGCTGGGAGTCGCAGACGTTTCCCTTATACCTGTAGGCACCTGATTAAGGATTAATTTCTATACTGTTAATGCAGTTTTTCATCCACTGGTTTTGAATGGTATTAAACGCTGTTTGGAAATTTCATTTTAAGTCCCGTTAAATATTTTGCTATGTTGATGTTGTTGCTATTCCTTTAGTGTTTTGTTTTTGTTGTTAATTTTTGAGGTTGTTTAATGGTGTACCAAGTAACTGCACCTGTTACAGTTACTAAACCTGAAGAAATATGCTAATTAACGTACAACAGTCACTGAGTATTTTATTCCTCTCACACTAAAGCAGCGTCACAATATTGATTTATAAAAGAATATCAAGTTCTGACCGAGTGGTCTGACCTATTACATGAGTGCTAATAACAGACAGTAACAGCACTGTGATGTGTAACTATCTGTATGACTGGGCGTGTCGCAGGTGTTGTCCAGTGGTTAATGACACTAACTGTCTGTCTCAGCGTGGGTTAGAGTCGGTGTCATGCACACTCGCACCGCGACCGGCGCGAGGACCCGCAAGTAAGACGGTCGCGCTTTCAGAAAGCATTAAAGGAAACAAGATGGCGCTTCACGTCGCTCAGACATTGAGTTCATTCATGCCTTCGCTATCGCTTTGCCAACTATTTCGTGAGTACTCACCTATTCAGGTTGCTTCCTTGATGGAGTGTGTGTTGCTAGAACGCGGGTATATTTGTGTAGATCCTTGCTCTTTTTGTAAGAGAGTTCTAAGAGTAAACGACTCCGAAAGGAGCTCCAAGACGTCGCGGTTTTGCGCCGTGAGGTGGCGGAGGTGGCGGAGCTGCGGCAGGAGAACGCGACCCTCTGCGGCTGTTCAGTCGGCTGTTGCCACACCGCCCCCCCCCCCCCCCCCTGACATTTTCATTGCTTTACCAGTGGGATGGCACAGATGGGAAGTGCAGTGTGTTTTTAACAGCATTAGATCTTGTGTTTGAGTTCAATTCCACCAGGTACTCCACAGACTGACTGCGCGTTACACTTCTCGTCTCATTGCTATCTGAGCAGGCAGCTGAGTGGGCCACGGCGGTTCTCAGGTCAGAGTCGGACACAGCCTATTCATACGGAGAATTCACCCGCCAACTCAAACTGACCTTCGAACATCCTGCTGCTGAGTGGAGACCGACAGCAAACTGTACCATCTGCGGCAGGGTGGGTCGTCCGTGAGCCGCTACACCGCGGATTTCCGTACCCTCGCTGTGCAGACCACCTAGGGGGTGGCCCTCAATGGCCAAGGACGTCGAGGAGTTCATTCGGGCGTGCCCAGTGTGCGCCAGGGCCAAGACCTCCAATCAACCAACACCAGGGGAACTCCCAGTCCCCCGTCGACCCTGGACGCACATTGCCCTCGACATCATCACGGGCCTGCCAGCATCCGAAGGGAAAAACGTCATCATGACCATAGTGGATCGGTTCTCCAAAGCTGTGCACCTGGTGGCCCTCACCGGACTTCCGTCAGCTAAAACGACAGCCGAGCTGATATTAGAGCACGTAGTCCGTCTGCATGGGTTCCCCAAGGACATCGTCTCGGACAGGGGGCCTCAGTTCACTGCACGGTTCTGGAAGGCCTTCTGCCATCTGATCGATTCTACCTGCAGTCTCTCCTCGGGCTACCACCCCCAAACGAATGGTCAGACGGAACGGGCCAACCAACAACTGGAGCGCTACCTAAGATGTTTCGTTGCCGACCGCCGAGCGCTCCTGGGCTCGCTACCTCATTTGGGCGGAGCTCTCACACAACCTCCATGTTTCCTCCGCCATGAAGCTGAGTTCATTTGAGGTATGCCAGGGTTTCCGACCTCCGATGTTCGAACACCAAGAACCGGAGGTTGAAGTACCCTCGGCCCAACAGTTGGTCCGAAGGTGTCGACGGTCCTGGATTCAAGCCAAGGAGGCCATTGAGCGTGCAAACACCTGCTACACCTCACAACATTGCCGTCGACACCCTCCGGGACGAATGTTCCACACAGGTGACAAGGTGTGGCAATCCACGAAAAAATCTACACCTCCGCACGGAGTCCAAAAAGCTTTCACCCAGATTCATCGGTCCATATCGCATCACCCTCCGTGTCAATCCTGTCACCTACCGGCTCCAGCTGCCTGCGGCACTCCGGATCCACCCGATATTCCACATCTCCCAGCTCAAACCCTTCATCACTTCACCAATGGTTCCACCCACCCATCCTACTCCCCCTCCCCGAATCATCGAGGGTAGTCCTGCCTATACTGTACGCCGGATCCTCGACTCACGTCCTCGGTGCAGAGGTATGCAGTACCTAGTTGACTAGGAGGGCTATTGCCCCGACGAATGGTCTTGGATTCCGGCCCGGTTCATCCTTGACCGTGAGCTCATATGGGACTACCGTCGTCGGGTATCCTCCACTCCTGGACCGTCGAGAGTCGGTCCTGGACAGGGGGGTACTGTCATGCACACTCGCACCGTGACCAGCACGAGGACCCGGAAGTAAGACGGTCGCGCTTTCAGAAAGCATAAAAGGAAACAAGATGGCGCTTCACATCGCTCAGTCATTGAGTTCATTCATGCCTTCGCTATCGCTTCACCAACGATTTCGTGAGTACTCACCTATTCAGGTTGCTTCCTTGATTGAGTGTGTGTTGCTAGAACGCTCGTGACAGTCGGTCTGTACGGTCCGCAGTACTGAGGAGAAAGCAGATGCCTGACCACGCCCACATTCACACCAAGTCACAGAAGCACTTTCAGCAACAACACACATCTGATAACGTTATGTCGTCTTAAACAACACGCCGTCTCTGCACTGATCACTTCTAAGTTGCTCTGAATCGCTTCTGTGTTGTTTTATTTATTCCTAAGTTGAGCCTCACAGCTCACTAGCGCCATATGAGACACACAGACAAATACACACACACACACACACACACACACACACACACACACACACACACACACACACACACATTGATTGTTATAATAATAATAATAATAATAATAATAATAATAATAATAATAATAATAATTCCATTTGTAAGTTGGACCAAGTGAGTCTTATCTGCCTTTTTTATACCAATCACACATGGTGTTTCATGGTAATTTTAAAGACGTACACTAAGACCCAGCAGGGGAGACAATTACCCACAATTCCACAGCGCAAGAGAGAGAAAAAATGTTGGCTCAGTTGTGATCACATGATGCTCGGCATCAAAACAAGAAGTGCGTGTGTGATACATGATACTCGGCACTCGTAAACCAAGACTTGTTCGTTTTTCAAGTCAAAATGTATTAAAAATCTTTGATCGTCTTCCAGAACACTCACAAACTGCATTACTTGCAATCTGAGGTTCCACTGGTATGTGAAATGTAACAGGGTCGTCTCTGCGGACCCCTTTTTGTCTCAGAGCTGTTTTCCACTGTATTGGACTGTGAACTCTGTTTTGTTGAGGATTTTCTGAAATTAGGATTATTCTCCATCAGGACAGATATTTTCTATCATTGTGCTTCCGGACTGATTTTTTGAAACCGGTGAGGCCGACTTATTTCTCCCACACCAAACAGACAGACAGACAGACAGACAGACACACACACACACACACACACACACACACACACACACACACACACACACACACACACACACACACACACACACACACACAGACAATATACCAGACATTTGTGCAGAATGAGTAGTGTGTGTGTGTGAGAGAGAGAGATGTATAGATACTGTATGTACTGTATGTATAATATCATAGAGAGACAGGGCTGTAAAATAAGAGTTTTCTTTCGGTTTTTATTCCTTATCTGACTTCCTAGTGGACTCTAACCCTTCTCTCTCTCAACCTCGCTTGGAAGAGAAGGAGTGAAAAGGACAAACAAACAGGTAAATAAATATTTACAGGATGAATATACTGTAGCTTTAGCTGTCAGATTTTCTTTCTTTAAATATAACAATATGTAGTGATGTAGAAATTAATGTGTGTAATTTATTAATACACAGCTGTATTTATTGAAACAAACTAACACATCATTTCCTCATTAGAGAATGACTGTGTAGTCTTATACATTCTTATAGATGTACACATTTATTATTATTATTATTATTATTATTATTATTATTATTATTATTATTTACAGCCATGCTTCTGATCTACATTGCATCAGTTCTCATCTGTTCTGCAGCAGGTAATTTATTTGTGTGCAGTCTGTACATTTCATTGTTGCACTACAGAGAAAAAATAAACAGAATTTTATTCTAAATTCGGACAACAAATTTAACACAACCATGTTTACTGACATCAAGTTTAACTAAAGACATTTTGACATTAAGGTGCAAGGTGTTTTCTTAATTGTAGTTTACATTGAGCAGTTCTTAAATTCGAATTAGATTCATTAACTTGATTTAGATATACATATCGATAAAAAAACAACTTATTAATTAAGCTCTGGGTAATCCTCCAGAAAAATATTTTCCTATTCATAAACAATCTCAAAAGGACAAGGAAAGGATGCTTTCAGAACCTGGTTAAATTTCTACTCTTTAATATTTCACTGGACAATTTAGGGCTCTCGGCTTCCTGCAAGGGTTCTACATAACACCTTTTTTCAGATAGGGAAAAGGTTATGGGTTTCTACATGGAGCATTTTAAGGGTTAGCTTAAGGCTAACTGTAGAACATTAAATTAGAAATTCAACCCTTAAGGAACCCTTGAACAACACATCTGGGTGTGTGCATGCTCCAAATTTCTGGTCATTATTTTCTTGTTAATTGATAGTTTACTGCAAACATCAAATCAGGTTCTATCACAGTATGTTTCTGGAAATAATAGATTTTTGATGTTTCATTGTATAATCAAGAGTTCTTACCTTTGTAAATGGTTCTTCTTGGCAACATAAGTTGTAGGATTCTGCATGGAACCTTTGAGATTCCTTGGAGAGAAATAATATAATAAAACAGTGCACTCTTATTATTATTCTATTCAATATGTATAACCTGATTTTAACTTGGTACCGGTTCTGATCTGATGTATAAATTTAACAGTTTGCCACAAGTTGTGAGTTAAACAATATTTTCATGTACTTTCATTCAATCACTCAGAGTTCTCTGTGGTCGTCCCTAACACTTCAGTGTCAGAACAGTTGGGTTCTTCAGTTGTCCTGCCCTGCAGTCTTTCTCCACCTTTAAACACCAGAACTTTTGAAGTCCAGTGGTACAAGAACAAGGACTCTGAAAGGACAGTTCTGCTCCACAAAGCTGAAAATGTGCAGGAGACCGAGAGAGATGCCAGGTACAGGGACAGAGTGTCTCTGATTGGGGAACTGGAGAAAGGGGACGTCTCATTGGAACTGAAGAACATCACGGTGGCAGATGAAGGAGAATATGTGTGCTTTGTTCAGAGCATCAGTTGGTATGAGAGGGGCAGCGTGAACCTGGCCGTGAAAGGTAAGACGAAGAAGAATATCCCTTCTTCATTTATCTTTTTGAAAGATCTACCAACATTAAGCTTCTGGAGTAATGGTTTAAATAATAGTAAGTGCTCTTAATCTTCTCCTCAGCACTGGGTTCTCCTGTAGTTGTCTCATCTGCGGATGCTGGAATATTAACATCTCATATACTGATGGTGAACGTGACCTGTACATCAGGTGGATGGTCACCAAAACCCGCACTCACCTGGAGAGACAGCGCAGGACGAGAACTCCCAAACAGCCAGACCCACTACAGAACTGGTATCTGATCTAACACAAGCTGCACTGATCATGAATCAGTCTGGTGTTTATTAGAGATTAATCCAGGAAAACAGTAGGATTTGTTTAGCAGAGAGAAGATGACGTGTTAAAAGCTCATGCTTTTAGTGTTATTTAGGCTTATAGAGGTGGGGTTTAAAATTATTACAAATAATAATGTACAAAATAAATCCCTTTTGGTTTAGACCTCTCCCACTTCCAGTTCAAATTCAAATACAGTTACAGAGAATGGCATTGCATTATGCACCTATTTTTATGTTTAGAACCATCATTTGACTTCTCATTAGAGATTTTATTAAAATAAATCGATTTAGAAAACAGACAATTATTAGGGAATCTCACTAACATAAAGGATGTGAGTCTGATTGTTCTGTCTCTCTCTCAGACTCTGAAGGTTTGGTGAGTGTGAGCTCGTGGTTGCTTGTATCTCCGTCTCAGTCAGACTGGATCTCCTGTACTGTGGGCTTAAACCATCAGGAAGTGAGAGAGAGCAGAATTGTTCCACTCAGAGGTAAGAAATCAGAAGTCAGAACTCTGTGCCACTCGGGAAGTAGAAAGTAAGAACTTATGACCTGCTTAATCCCTGTGTATCCCATCATGCTCAGATCTGATCAACAATAGTAAAATAAAGACCGTTCCCCAAAAGCATGTACATATAATCTTCAAATAAAACAAAACATTTTAAACTGCTGATGATCTTTTGTCAGGATTCTGGAAGGCATTTATCTCGACTCTGGTGCTGTCATTAATTATCATCATCACCTTCGCAGTTCTTCTCATTTTATCTCAAAAAGGTATTTATGAAATATCCAGTCTTGTCTAATATAAAGAGATGAACATTAATGTCCCCTCATAGGATGATGAAATATACATATATATATATATTTTTAACAGGTTTACTCCCACACTGTTCATTTCATAAAAATGCAAAAGCAGCAGGTAACATTAATTCTTCTTCACTGTACTAACATCAGAGAACAACTCAGAATTTTACATTTTAATTGTTTCCACTCAATTGTAGTAATAATCATTTCTTCAATTTCTATCACGCAGTTAACTCTCATGAGTCTTTACAACCAGAGACACTTCCTCTCAACGCTAAATGGAACACCAAGCAAGGTCAAGCAACCTTTTTACTGAGCCACTTCTCCATTTATTTAGATCATTAGTACATTACCGTTACAAAAATAACAGATTTGTCTTAACTGTCACAAACCGCTGTTATTCTTTTTTTTTTTGCCCCACGCTGTCATGTCTCTCTACACACGGTCAAGTTTTCCCACGCCTCCACATCGCCCCTCCCACACACAAATAATTTCTCCCGCCATTTAAGGAAGCGTAGCGTGGTGTGTCTGCTTTTGGGTCCCATCAGCCGGCCCGACCCTCTCTGCCCACGTGACAGAATAATTCGGCCAGACAATGAACCCAGCAGACCTTGGCTGCCTGAAGTCTGCCCTGGAGGATCAGGGCGCCCTCCTTGGATCACACTAGCGGGATCTTCAGTCAGTCTCTCAGACCCTGGCATCTGTCTCGGATTCCCTCGCTAGACTTACAACCCAAGTGCAACAGCGACACAGCAATCCCACCACCAGAACCATGCCTTCCTCCACCTCAGGTTTATGATGGTGAGCCAGGCACCTGCCACTCCTTCCTCGCTGGCTCTTGAACTGCAGGCCTCGACTTTTCCCACAGGACGTTCTAAAGTGGCTTATGCCATTATTCTGCTGACCGGGAGAACAAGGGAATGGGGAATGGCAGTATGGGACGCTCACAACGACTGTTGCTCTAGCTTT
Organism: Clarias fuscus; assembly: GCA_030347435.1. Lineage (NCBI taxonomy): Eukaryota > Metazoa > Chordata > Actinopteri > Siluriformes > Clariidae > Clarias > Clarias fuscus. The sequence goes on from CM059225.1 coordinate 2,441,196, forward strand.
GACATGTTCAGTAAGGAGATGAGGAGAGGCTTTGACTGCTCATCCTCTGGCCGAGAGGCTGCTGGAGAAAAACTAAGGCTTCGTCAAGGGCCTCGCTTGGCTTATGACTATGCCATTGAGTTTCGCACCTTGGCGGCCTCCTGCAATTGGAACAAACATGCCTTATTTGACGCCTTCCTGGATGGCCTTTCTGAGACCATCAAGGACGAGCTTGTTTCCAGGGAGCTACCCTCTGTTCTAGATGGGCTCATGGACCTCGCCAGTCGCGTTAATGCTCATATTTGCCTCCGACGTGACCAAAGACAGACAGTCACCAGGCCTCCTCCATGCCGCCCTACTCCTCCATACCCATTCACTTTTCAATGCTCTCATACCTCTCCTGAGGAACCCATGCAGATAGGTAGAAGTCGCCGAGAGGGCATGATTTTATTGTGGGCAAGCAGGTCATTTCCTTAAAGACTGCCCGCTAAAAAAGTAAACCCTCCAGTTAAGTTAGGAGTTCTGGAGAGCTCCAATCACAAAAACCTCCCTGACACATGTTTATGTTTTGCTGTTACCCTCATCCATGACAACAGGCCCAATGCCATGCAAGTCTTGATTGACTCCGGGGCAGATCTGAACCTAATTAGCTTCAACACAGTAATGAACTTGAGAATTCTTCTGAGCCCTTCTTTCTCGGTGCGAGTGTTAGATGGCAGCAGCCTCCCTCCCATTATGCACCAGCCTACTCCAGTGACATATTTCTGGGAACCACGTGGAGGACATTTCCTTCTTTGTCATCAACAGCCCCTATTCCAAAATTGTTCTCGGCCACCCCTGGCTTACTCTTCACAACCCCCACATTAACTGGGTCAAGAACACTATCCTGGGCTGGAGTCTCTTTTGCCTTGCATTCTGCCTCTTTTCAGCTGCTACCCATTCCCCACCACCTGTCGAGAACGATGAACATCTTAATCTTTCTAACATTCAATCAGAATACTTTGATCTCACTTCCTCCTCACCGACCTTATGATTGTGCGATAGACCACCTCCCAGGCACCACACCCACCAGGGGATGGCTTTATTCACTTAGCTCGTTTGAAAGGGAAGTCATGAACCGCTACATCACTGAGTCTCTTGCCACCGGCATCATTCGACCATTTTCCTCCCCTGCGGTAAAAAAAAAGATTATTTGTGCCGAAGAAGCCTTCTGTATCCTGTCTCAATGACTACTGCCCTGTTGCACTCACACCCATCATCATAAAGTGCTTCGAGCGGCTCGTCATGAGACACATCAAGACCCTGCTGCCCCCCTCACTGGACCCCCTGCAGTTCGCATATTGTTCTAACCATTCGACGGACAACGCCATCTCCACCATACTCCACCTGGCACTGTCACATCTTGACAAGAAAGACACTTACATCAGAATGCTGTACATAAATTTCAGTTCAGTATTCAATACAATCATTCCCCAACACCTGATCGGGAAGCTGAGCTTGTTGGTCCTGAACACCTCCCTCTGTATCCTGGACTTTCTGACCGAAAGACCTCAGGCAGTGCGGATCGGGAACTACACCTCCAGCACCACCACACTGAGTACTGGGGCCCCCCAGGGCTGCGTGCTCAGTCCCCTGCTGTTCACACTGCTGACTCATGATTGTGTAGCGACACAGAGCTCCAATCATATCATCAAGTTCGCCGATGACACGACCGTGGTGAGTCTCATCAGCAAGAACAACGAGTCAGCGTACAGAGAGGAAGTGCAGAGGCTAACGGACTGGTGTAAAGACAACAACCTGTCTCTGAACGTCGAAAAGACAAAAGAGATGGTTGTTGACTTCAGGAGGACATGGACCGATCACTCTCCACTCAGCATCGACGGCTCTTCTGTGGAGATCGTCAAGAGCACAAAATTCCTGGGCGTCCACCTGGAGGAGAATCTCACCTGGTCCCTCAAAACTAGCTCTCTGCACAAGAAAGCGCAACAACGACTTTTCTTCCTGAGGAGGCTGAGAAAGACACAGCTTCCATCACCAATCCTCACCACCTTCTATAGAGGAACTACTGAGAGCATCCTGAGCAGCTGCTTCACTGTCTGGTTTGGGAATTGTACCATATCGGACCGCAAGACCCTACAGCGGATAGTGAGGACAGCTGAGAAGATCATCGGGGTCTCTCTCCCCTCTATCGAAGATATTTACACCACACGCTGCATCCGCAAAGCCACCAGCATTGTGGCTGACCGGACACACCCCTCACACTCACTCCTGCCATCTGGAAAAAGGTACCGAAGCATTCGGGCACTCACATCCAGACTGTGTAACAGTTTTTACCCGCAAGCCAGCCGTCTCCTCAACACAAAAGGACTGGACTGATAAAACATAAACACACACACACCTCAGTACTGAAACGTGTTACATTGTTGTGTTATGTTGTTGTGTTATCATGTAGCTCTTGTTTGCACAGTTGCACACGCACTTTGTTGTCTGTTGTCCAGTGTTGTCTCTTCTAGTATAAAAATTGATAGCTTAGGTTAACTTAAAAATTTAAAATCTGCATTGCTAATTTACGTTGTGTTGTAAATTTATGTCGTTTGCATGTATGTAGCACCTTGGTCTTGGAGGAATGTTGTTTCATTTCACTGTGTACTGAACTGTATATGGTTGGAATGGCAATAAAGTCTACTTGACTTGACTTGATGTGACCCATGCACCAGAAACAAGAGCAGCAACAGGCCCACAGCCGGCCTCCTTAGACCACTCCCAGTTCCTCACCGCCCTTTGTCACATATTGCCATTGACTTTGTCACTGGACTACCCAGCTCCAATAGCGACACTTGCATTTTAACTATCATTTTCCAAAGCCGCCCATTTTGTGCCACTCACTGGACTCCCTTCCGCCAAAGAGATGGCTGAGTTACTTATTCTTTATGTTTTTCGTCACCATGGTCTCCCCACTGACATTGTCTCAGATTGAGGTTCACAATTCATGGCACAATTTTGGAAAGCCTTCTCCACACTAGTTGGTACCACCCCAAGTCTATTCTCAGGCTATCACCCACAGACGAATGGCCAAACAGAGAGAATGAATCAAGAATCGGAGGCTGCTCTTCGATTTGTGACGTCTCAGAATCCAACCTCTTGAAGCAAATTTCTCCCTTGGGTTGAATATGACCACAAGTCCCTCCCAACCTCCTTCACGGGCCTGTCTCTCTTTCAGTGCTGCCTGAGCTATCAGCCATCCTTGTTTCCTTCACAGGAGGAGGAGATCACAGTTCCATCTGCTCAACTCTTTGTTCGCCGTTGCAAAAAGAAGCTGGCTACAAGCGAGAAGACAACTCCTCCAGTCAGCCAAAATTTATAAAGATCAAGCAGATCGACGCTGCTCCGTAGCCCCAAGGTATCGTGCTGGCCAAAGAGTCGTGTAATCCACGAGGGACATTCCCATAAAGACAATTTCCCGTAAACTCTCACCCAGGTTCATTGGACCTTTCACCATCATTAATCTCTCGTCTGTAAAATGAGCCTTGCCTTCCACCATGCATCGCATCAACCCAACTTTACACGTTTCCCAAATCAAATGTCTGATCTCCAATCCGCTGTCATGTCTCTCGACATGCGGTCAACTTTTCCCACGCCTCCGAACTGCCCCTCCCATTCACAAATAATTTCTCCCGGCATGCCGTATTATTGCGTGCTCCGCAGCCCAGTTCTCTCACGTTTATTTTCTATGGTTCATGTATATCTCGACCAAGTATTTCGTTTATGGTTTCATGGACACTGACTCACGTTTTGCCCTCCCCGACGTCGCTATCGTCTACCGGTTTAACTTTGTTTGATTTGGCTTTGATTGCTTCACAGACACCGACTCTCGCTTTGCCTCTCGACTTCGTTATGGCTCGTCACTTCCTGGATTGCACACACCAAGACACCCACAGGTGAACTGACTCTGAATTTCGCTTTCACAGACCCGGGTTTATTAGAATCCACTTCTGTTTTTTCATTTCACAACGGCACTCAGCTGCGACTGCTCACATCAAAGTTTACTGCTGGATCTCACTGCAATAAAACATCAGAGCTTTGCCTCAGAGTTGCACCGCTAGCCTCCACGCCCCTCCAGTGTTTTACTATACAGGTGCATCACAGGCTAAGTGACACTAAGCACTGCTCATTCCTTCTCCAGCACTTTCGTGATTAAAAGCTATTAAGACTATCATTCCTGTGCGGTGTGTCTGCTTTTGGGTCCCGTCAGCCTGCCCGACTCTCTCTGCCCACGTGACATTTAACATACTTTATTGTGTACTTATAATAAGAATCACAGGCAAAAATATTTTTATTAACAAATTGCATAAAATAATGCCAACATTGAATTTATTCCTTATGTGTACAGTGAAATGCTTCATGTCATGTGTCCTTTCACAGGTATCAGTTTACTAGATGCAGCTCCAGAACTGACCGAAAAGAGAGCTTGGCAAGACAAATATAAAGGTTCATCAGCCCTTATTCTTGTTTTGTTTTTAATATCTTTTGACTTGTACATCTCACAATGTAAATTAACTTTATAATCGATTGTTTTAATCAACAGTGAGTCTCACACTGGATCCATCAACAGCTCATAAATGTCTGAAAGTCTCCAGGGACGGGAAAAGTGTTTCCTGTGAAAAACCAAACAGTGAATCTGCCTGTAAATTTCCTCATGTTCTGAGTAAAGAGGAGCTCGGCTCAGGGCAGCACTACTGGGAGGTGATGATCTGGGATAAAACATCAAGGACAAAGCCAAAATCATCATGGTGTGTAGGAGTGACTCAGAAACCCGACTCAGAGGACGTCCTCAGAGCTCTCTGTTATGAAGAAGGCACTGGGTTATACCCTAATACTCATCATTCCAATAAAATACCCACTGAATATAACATGTACAAAGTAGGGCTGATTTTAAACTGTGACAGTCACACTCTTTCCTTTTACAATGCAGATAAACCCTCTAAGGATCATCTCTACACATTTCAACACATCCCACAGGGCAGGTATTACGCGTTACTCAGTCCAGGAGTGAAAGATGATCATCCTGTTAGAATTCTAAATCAGGACTGAAATCTCAGAGTCAGTTAAAACAGTGCATTAAGTCCAGAGGTTTGTTGTGATGTTCAGCAGGTAGAACTTCCTGTGACTAAAAGAAACCTAATGAGATCAGAGAACCGTATTCACACCACACAAGCTGTATCAGTATTTACACAGGGAGACTCACTCGTGTTCACATTCAGGTTACAAAACGGATTAAGTGGATTTTCAACACATGACTGGTGCGTAGTTCACACTGAAGTGTACGATTTCAGCATTAACTCCTGTACAGTCAGAGTCTATAATAATCACTGTACTGTCTGGGGATTATATAGAAGCGGTCTGTAATGTTGTAACATGCATATTTTAATACTTTTAATATACAACTATGCATCCAAATAGTATATATATATATATATATATTTTTTTTTTTCCCATACCTCATGATTTTGTAAAGAGAAATGTTGAACAAGTACTGTATTTGTTTTTATGTAGAACCTGAATAAGTGTGTAATGATACAGTATACGGTCACTTGGTGATCTATTTCTATTGAACTTTCAGCACAGAGAGGCTTTCACTAAGATTTTTTCCTTTTCATTCGTTTGAGTGATATTGAATGCTGTCTTGAAACTTTCATTTTATGTCTCACTAAATATTGAGCTATGGTTTTTCTATAGATTAATTTTTGTTATTGTTGTTGATTTTGTTTAAATTCTGATGTAATGCTTAATTGTGGGGACCCCAGGAAAGAGGGGCTACTTAGTTAACAGCTAATAGGGATCCTAATAAATGAACAAAATAAATAAATAAAAATAAAGTTCTGTCTCCTTTCAGTGTTCTGGGGTCGATCCATTTTCAGCCAGATTAATCTTGTACTGTTTATTTATCACAGATTGTACTGTACTGTAATTCTTATTAATATCAGTACATTCCTAATACAGTTGTATCAACACATTAAAAATAAATATCTCAATGATTTAATCAACATGATTTTTAGATATTAAATCATACAAGAACAAAAATGAATAAACAGTTACGCAAAGTACAAATAGACTGAAGTTACTCAAGATAAAGATTAGAGAAGAAGAATATGCTGAAATCAATAAGACAGATAGATCACAGTTCTGGACAACATTAAGAAACAAAGATATAAGAGTTATTTATTTCAAACCTCATGCTAGCTAAGACAATATCAGAGAGGTAGGGTTAAAAAATAACCATTGTCTTTCGGTTTCTATTCCTTATCTGTCTTCCTAGTGGACTCTAAACCCTCCCTGCTTACTGTACAGAGTCTACTGGGACGAAAATGAAGGCGTGAAAAGGACAAAACAACAGGTATATAATAATTTAAAGAAGGAATATACTGTAGCTTTAGCTGTCAGATTTTCTTTACATAAATATAACAATATGTAGTGATGTAAAAATGAATAACTGTGTAATTTATTAGTACAGCTGAGTATGTTTGAAAAAATGAACGCGCCATTTCCTCATTAGATAACAAGTAACGTATGACTGCATGGTCTTATACATTCTAATAGATTTATACATTATTCATCATTTATTGTTATTATTATTATTATTATTATTATTATTATTATTTACAGCCATGCTACTCTTCTACATTGCCTCGCTTCTCGTCTGTTCCGCAGCAGGTAATTCATTTATGTGCAGTTTGTACTTTTCATTGTCACATTACAGACTTCACGCCTAAAAAAATGATAATCAGGATTTTAGTTTAAATCCAAACAACGAACTTAACAAAATATGTTTACTGGCATCAATTTCAATTAAAGATTTAATCGGTTTTTAAAGCTTCATTAATTGGCTTTAGACAGACAGGAATGCTTTTGAAACCCATTCTGAAAGGGAAACACTTTTTGTGTAGGTTTTTTTCTTCACACATTCATACTAATATTTTCACGTATTTTCTTTCAATCACGTCTCTGACTCAGAGTTCTCCCTGGTCGTCCCTAAATCTTCAGTCTCAGCACAGTTGGGTTCTTCAGTTGTTCTGCCCTGCAGTCTTTCTCCACCTTTAAATGCCAGAACTTTTGAAGTCCAGTGGTACTCAAATAAGAACTCTGAAAAAACAGTTCTTTTGCTCTACCAAGACCTAAGTTTGCAGGAGACCGAGAGAGATGCCAGGTACAGGGACAGAGTGTCTCTGATTGGGGAACTGGAGAAAGGGGACGTCTCAGTGGAACTGAAGAACCTCACGGTGGCAGATGAAGGAGAATATATGTGCCGTGTTCAGAGCATCAGTTGGTATGAGAAGCGCAGCGTGAACCTGGTCGTAAAAGGTACAGGACATTTCTCTTTATCATAGTCCCATTATAATTAAAAATTTTATTAATTAGGCGTGTGTGTGTGTGTGTTCAAACTAAAGTTTGAAGTCACAGTTCATGGTAATCTTTCTACATTCTGCTTCAGCACTGGGTTCTCCTGTTCTCATCTCATTTGCGGATGCTGGAGTATTACCATCTCAAATACTGATGGTGAACGTGACCTGTACATCAGATGGATGGTCACCAAAACCCACACTCACCTGGAGAGACAGCGCAGGACGAGAACTCCCAAACAGCCAGACCCACTACAGAACTGGTATCTGATCTAACACCACCTGCATTAATCATGAATCAGTTCAGTGTTTATTATAGAGATAGAGGAGATGATGCGTTAAAAGCTTGTTCTTTTAGAGTTCTTTTAGTGTTTTCAGATGTATAAAAGGAGGGGTCAAAAGTATTACACATTCAAAACATTCTGGTTTAGACCACACCCACTTCCAGTTTGAATGAAAATACTGTAGAGATTGACATTGCATTATCCATCTATTTTGATGTTTAAAACCAGGACAATATATATATATATATATATATATATATAAAGTAAAAATCAACAAATCTTGAGATTTGGTTTGAAAATGATTTTGGAAAACACAATTATTTGGAAGTCTCAATTACATAAGCAATATGGGGTAAACAATGTATTCAAATTTCCCTCCCTTTTCTGTCTCCCTCTCTCAGACTCTGAAGGTTTGGTGAGTGTGAATTCATGGCTGCTTGTATCTCCGTCTCAGTCAGACTGGATCTCCTGTACTGTGGCTTTAAACCATCAGGAAGTGAGAGAGAGCAGAATTGTTCCACTTAGAACTCAGTCTCAGGAAGGTACGAACTTATCACCCACCAAATACTGTAGCTGTATCATGCTCAGATCCAGTCAGAAGAATAAAGTAAAATAAAATCTTGGAGGAAGTTCCAGTATGATCTCATATTCTTCACAAAAACTAAATATTTTAAACTGCTGCTGCTGATCTTTTGTCAGGATTCTGGAAGGAAGCGTTCGTCTCGACACTGGTGCTGTCATTAACTATCATCATCATCTACACCATTCTTCTAATTTTATCCAGAAAAGGTATTCATGAAATATTTAGTCTCATCTGTTCTGGGGTGTGGTATGGACAGCCACACCACAAGATGTTTTAATATTAATAAGAGCCCTAACGCAGGGCTTTAGAGGGGGTCAATAAAATAGGAGTATAATAATAATAATAATAATAATAATAATAATAATAATAATAATTTTTATTTATATAACGCCTTTCCAGAGCTCAAGGACACTTTACAATGAATGTAAACAAAAAGAGATAATACAAAGAGACATTATGTCGAGAGAAAAAAAAAACCCCTAAGAGACAAACATGCAGAAGACAGGTCGTTTAAATAAACCTGGTTCAGTTTAACGTATCAAAGGTGTAACATTCAGAAAACAAGTGAGTTTTGCGTGAAGATTTAAATACTGAGATGTTATTAACAGAACGGAGAGAGTGTGGTAGAGAATTCCAAAGTTTTGGTGCAGTAACACTAAATGATCTACCCCCCATTGAAGAGAGGCGGGACCGAGGGACAGGAAGAAAGCCAGAATCAGAAGAACGTACAGTAGTGAGCGAGACGGGATGTAGGGGAGAAGCAGTTTGAAAAGATAAGAGGGAGCCAGGCCATTTAAAGATTTAAAAACAAGGAGAAGAATTTTGAATTTAATACGGTAGACAACTGGGTGCCAATGGAGATCATACAAGATTGGGGTTATATGAGCAGAGCGTTTAGTATGAGTCAGTATTCTAGCCGCAGAGTTCTGAATATATTGCAGTCTGGAGATGGAACTGGCAGGTAGACCAATGAAGAGGGCATTACAGAAATCAATGCGTGATGAGACGAATGCACGGATGACAGTTTCAGTATCTTTGGTACTGATGAAGGGACGCAGTTGGGCAAAACAATGTAAATGGAAGAATGCAGATTTAGTGACAGATTTAATGTGTGACTGAAAGGAGAGTGTGTAGTCGAAGATAACTCCTATTATCTATCCGGTTTTTGACAGAAGTTGATGTTTTGATGTGAGAGCCAGCGATCTCACAGGTGAAATTTTTGGAAAGTTTGCTGGTGAGTGATGGAGTTCCAATGAAAATCATCTCTGGTTTATCCATATTAAGTTTCAGAAAATTTAAGTTAAGCTAATAATGTCCTTCACGCAAGCAGACATTTTATCAATTTGGTCAGATGGAATAGGTGTACAGATAGAATAAAGTTGAATGTGAAGGATCAGACCGAGTGGGATTATGTAAATTGTGAATAATAGTGGGCCAAGAACAGATCCCTGGGGAACACCTCGCTTCAGGGGGACAGTAGGTGATCGAACAACCTTAACAGAAATGTAGAATTGTCTATCTGAGAGACAGGAAGAAAACCAAGAGGGAGCAGTACCAGAGATACCCAGAACATGTACTGTATGATGTTTATGAGTATGGGTGCTTATGTTTATGATACGCATGGGAAGACCTTCCTGTTTAGAGATAGCGTGGGATTATTAATTAAGGAAGTAAAAGGAAACTGAAAACCCAAAATAAACATAGCTCCGCTGTCTACGCGAGAACAGATAATGCTCTAGAAACTAAAACAAGAGCTTAAGATCCTCTCGGGGCCTTCGCCCTTACCGAGGATTTATTAGAGAGAGTTTGTATGTTATTTGTGTACACTTTATACTTAACCTGACAGAGCGCCGCTCTCTCTCTCTCTCTTTCGCCAGCGTCTTAGGGAGGCAGTGTCTGGGTGTTTTCCCCTGTCTCTCGACTTTCTGCGCACTTGTATTTTCTTTGTCTTTTCTTTATTTGGCTTTGGCCCTGATACCTTACCGGTGCTACCCGATGATCACACAAAGTGCCGAGGTATCAGGACCCTTAAATAAACACGCCGGCAGGTGCGTCGTATCCAGGCTGATTGTGGCATCGCCTGGCAACCGCATGCCTATAAATGGCCACGCCTTCGCCTGTTCAGGACTCTGCGGGGTAGCAGCCTGCAGATATACCTGTTCTGAACAATTTATGCGTGTTTTTTCTCCTCGGGAGATCCACGTTATTACATTATCTTATATAAAGAGATGAATATTAACGTTTCCTCATAGGATGATAATATATTGTGTCTTTTTTTAAACAGGCTTACTTCGGCAGTGTTCATTTCACAAAAATGCAAAAACAGCAGGTAACATTCTTCTTCTTCGCTGTACTAACCTCAGAGAACAACTCAGAATTTGACATTTTATTTGTCTACACTAAAGCAGCAGGTAGCATTAATACGTCTCCTCTGTATACTATACTGTACAACAACTCAGAATAATGCAGTTTACTAATCTGTTGTCTTTGTTCCTTTTCTATCGTGCCGTTAATTCTCAAGAATCTTTAAAGACAGAGACGGTTCCCCTTAACAGTACAGAGAACACCAAGCAAGGTAAGTTTGCCTTAGAATCACACAGAAATTCTTACTAAACCACAACTATTCTGGTTTCAATTATTATTACATTACAATGATTTAAAAGAAGAAGGTATTAGTGTTTAAGAGCAAATAATTATTTCATGCATAAATGACAAAATCATGTTAAAATTGTTGATTTTTTTCATATGTATAAAATGAAATGCTCCATGTCATGTTTCTCTTGTGTGACTCCAGAATCTACTGACGAGAATCGAGCCTGGAGAAACAGACATAAAGGTTCATCAGCCATTATTCTTATTCCCGTTTCAAATATACACAGTGTGTATAGAAAATAATTATGAAAATGAAGATGAAGACAGACACAGTATTTATTCAATGCAACTTTTAACATCCAATTAAAATAAATAAATAAATAAATAAATGACAGAAAAGAAAAATCGCACCCTCCTAAAATGACTTGTAAACTCTCAACCAGGTGAAGCTAGTCATCTTCTCAACGGCAAACAAAGCTTTGCACGTTTGGACTTTGCAATATTTGTCCACTCTTCCAGAACTGACCTTTTCTTCACGGCAGTCTTCAAGTCATTCCACATATTTTCAATGGGGTGTAAGTCTGGGCTCTGACTCGGCCATGCAAGGACATTCAACTTTTCCTCCTTCAACTGCTATGTGGTTCGTTTTGCTGTGTGCTTTGGATCACGGTCATGTTGGAAAGTAAGCCTTGTTACCATTGACAACTTTCTGGTACAAGGCAGCAGACTTTCCACAAGAATTTGGTGAAATTTTCCCCATCCATTTTCCTGCTATCCTCACAAATGCTCCAGTCCCTGCTGCATAACAAAAAAAAAAAAACCCGTAACATGATATTATCACCTTCATGCCTTACTGTAGGAATGGTTTAATTTGAATAGTGAACTGTATTGGATTTCCACCAGACATATCATTTGGAGTTCTGGAAATAAAAAGAATTCAATTTAGGTCTCATCTGACTTTCTGCGTTTTTGCAAAGGTCAGTCATGAAGAAGGCATTTTTCTTGCAACTCTCCCATACAAGCCACATTTGTGGAGAAATTGTGATATTGTTGCCGCATGCACACAGTGACCAGTCTTTGTCATAAATTGCAACTGCAACTGCTTTAGAATTGCTGTGAGCCATTTGGTGACGGCTGGCGATAATTAACATTAATGGAGTCCGGAAGCAAAGAGTCGCGTTGTGAAACTAGAGAGAGTGGCACATGAGCAGGACAATGTTACGCGCCCCAGAGACTTTAAAGGCGAGACCGGAATGCTGCCCTTTGATCTCCACGAGAGGAGAGTGTGAAAGAGCTGCTTGCTCTCCCGTGTACATCCCGCCTTTGCATCCTCACCACCGAAGAAGAAAAGGCCGCAGAGAGGACTGTGTTAGGGCCCCGGATCCCAACCGATGGATGTCCAGGAGAGACTCCCGCCTGTGGCTAACCCTAGCTTCACAAGTCATTTTTAGGAGAAGAGGATCCTTTTCCAAATCAGTGATTCTGTTGTTTGTTTTTATTCTATTTTTCTGACATGCTTATGGTATATCTTTCACTTGGATGTTAAATATAGGTAGATAAAAAAAGAATTGTGTCTGTCCTAATTTCAGGCTGCAAAGCAACAAAATATAATTATAAATATCAGGGAGGGTCTTTTCTAAACTAACTGTATTCACAATATAAAATATCTTTAACTGATATTTCTTTTAATCAACAGTGAGTCTCACGCTGGATCCATCAACAGCTCATAAATGTCTGAAAGTCTCCGGGGACGGGAAAAGTGTTTCCTGTGAAAAACCAAACAGTGAATCTGCCTGTAAATTTCCTCATGTTGTGAGTAAAGAGGAGCTCGGCTCAGGGCAGCACTACTGGGAGGTGATGGTTTGGGATAAAACATCAAGGACAAAGCGGAAATCATCATGGTGTGTAGGAGTGACTCAGAAACCCGACTCAGAGGACGTCCTCAGAGCTCTCTGTTATGAAGAAGGCACTGGGTTATACCCTAATACTCATCATTCCAATAAAATAACCACTGAATATAACATGTACAAAGTAGGGCTGTTTTTAGACTTTGAAAGGAACTTTCTTTCTTTTTACAATGCAGATAAAACCTCTCATAATCATCTCCACACGTTTTATAACATCCCACAGGGCAGGTATTACGCGTTACTCAGTCCAGGAGTGAAAGATGGTCATCCTGTTAGAATTCTAAATCAGGACTGAAATCTCAGAGTCAGTTAAAACAGTGCATTAAGTCCAGAGGATTGTTGTGATGTTCAGCAGGTAGAACTTCCTGTGACTAAAAGAAACCTAATGAGATCAGAGAACCGTATTCACACTACACAAGCTGTATCAGTATTTACACAGGGAGACTCACTCGTGTTCACATTCAGGTTACAAAACGGATTAAGTGGATTTTCATCACATGACAGGTGCGTAGTTCACACTGAAGTGTACGATTTCAGCATTAACTCCTGTACAGTCAGAGTCTATAATAATCACTGTACTGTCTGGGGATTATATAGAAGCGGTCTGTAATGTTGTAACATGCATATTTTAATACTTACTATCAAGCAGGCATCCACAAAATGCTTTTTCCATTTCTCGAAAAATAAGCATGTTTTTATAAAGAGGAATGTTTAACAAGTACTGTATTCATTTTTATTCAGAACCTGAATAAGTGTGTAATGATACAGAATACAGTCACTTGGGGATCTATTTCTATTGAACTTTCAGCACAGAGAGGCTTTTTATTAAGGACTTTTTTTTTTCATCCACTGAGTTTGAGTGATATTGAATGCTGACATCAACATGCTATGGAGCTATGCTAATGTTATTGCTAATACTTTCATTTTTTTTTGTTCTTGTTGATTTTTTTTTTAATTGTGATGTAATGTTTAATTGTGGGGACCCCAGGAAGAGGGGTTACTTAACAGCTAATAGGGATCCTAATAAATCAATAAAATAATGAAATAAAAATAAACGTCTGTCTCCTTTTTCAGCCAGATTAATCTTGTACTGTTTATTTATTACAGTTTGTACTGTACTGTAATTCTTAGTAATATCAGTAAATTACTAATACAAATGTATCAACACATTTCCAGAACTATCTCAGTAATCTGTGGAAATTAATGTGTGTAATTTATTAATATAAAACTGTATATGTTAGAATAAACTAAATCAAAGCTCAGTCATACACAGAAAATACAGTTAATACAAACAGCGCGGCAAAGTCAGGAGAAACTCACTAGAGCGTACACTTCACAACGCTTATATTCTTCTGTGTTGTATTTATATCCGTAGGTGTGTTTGATTAGTGCTCAGGTGAGCCAGAGTGCATGCTGGGAGTCGTAGACGTTTCCCTTATACCTGTGGGCTGTTTCTTATTTATTGTCACTCACGGTGGCCTGATTTATACACTCACTTTTTTATTCATTTGAAATAAACTTTCAGCACAGAGTGGCTTCTGATTAAGGATTCATTTCTATAGTGTTAATGCAGTTCCCTTTCAAAAGCTACACTCGATGCTGCGTGAAAACACTATGGGAACATCTCTTTGTTCTCCGGTTGTGAAGCCTGTGCATGTCAAAAACGGCGAATACTTCGGCTTATAACCTCTGCCAGGCATGACGTCACCGAATAAGGTGCACCTGCAGGTCATAAATAGGAGTGAACCCTAAACATCCTCAGATCTTTTTGTCTTCAGGACCGATTTGTGTTTGCGCGTGTGTGTGCAAGGAGAAGGGAAAAAATAACAGCATTAACTCACCGATATGGCGGAGATGGTTAAGAGATGCGTGCCTCTGTGTGCTAGATCTCTTTCAGAGGGCGATCTCCACGGATTTTGTTTTGGGTGCTTGGGGGAAGAACACGCTCGCCTCGGGTTTCAGGAAGACTGTGAGTATTGCGATCTTCTCCCTATTAAGGTGCTTTGTGCCCGGATCGAGCGTTTGAGGAATTATTGGAGGTTATAACGCGTGCGGTTGAGCTGTTGCATATCGACTGGTTGCAGAAGCGAGATTCCCCCAAGCGCTCGAAATTAGACGACAGGTTTCTGTCTGGTGGCCGGGGAGAGGAGCCTCAACGTCTCTCTCTCCCCTTCTTTGGTGACCTCCATGCCGAGTTAACTCTTTCATGGAGCAAGCCGTATTCATCGTGTGTTTTTGTGCCATCGACTTCGACTTATTCGAATATCGTTGATGCGAAAGCGTGCGGTTATATGATGATGCCCCAGATAGAAGAGATGCTTGCGGGCTATCTCTCCCCTGGGACATCATCCTCTGTTAATTCCGTCGCCACTAGGTTTTGGGAAGCGAAGTTATATGAACAGGCCTTTAGGAGGTTTCTTCCCCGCCGTGCTCAAGAGTCGGGAACGTCGGCCACCCGATCCCGACCAGGTCTGGCCCCTATTAGGCGTGAGGTGCAGAAGGAGAGCGTGACCAGCCGCGCACCCCCTCGTAAAGACTGGGGTGGGCTCGCCGCTCTTCTCAATCTGCCTCGAAAAGACCGGACCTGAGGAGATTCCTCTCTTCAAAGAGGAAGTCCTGAGGCTTGTGCGCCCGGGGCCATGGGGGTGTCTCCCCCCAGGGAGGGGCGCCTGGATTTTCTTCACAAAATATGGCCTCCTCCCTGTCACTCCCAGGAGGCCAGTGTTCAATCCCCGCCACCACTGGTGTTTCGGGGAGCGTCGGTCTCCAACGAAATGTTGGGTGTTCGGTCATCTCCTGCCACACTTCAGGATACCAAACCCCTAACACCCCCCATCCATCCGAAGTGTCAAAACTCGTGCCCCTTTTGGAGAAGCTGGCAGCGTGGAAACTACTGCCAGGCGTATCTCCTTGGGTACAAAGGACTGTAGCCACAGGCTACAGGATTCAGTTTGCACATCGTCCTCAATGGAGTGGTCTCCCCTTCCGTGAAACCGGACCGAGTAGATCTGCTGGCCCAGGAATTCCAAGCTCTGGGCCATAGAACATGTTCCCCTCCCAGACAGAGAGTCGGGCTACGACAGTCGGTACTTCTTGGTTCCTAAGAGAGATGGGGGGTTGCGTCTGATTTTTGGATCTTCGCGGCTTGAACCGCTATCTCAGGAAATTCAGATCCAAAATGTTGACTGGTTTGACAGGATTGGTTTATGACAATCGAACTCAAGGATGCATATTTCCATATAGCAATATTGCCACAGCACAGGAAGTTCCTGAGGTTCGCTTTCAGAGGCGAAGCTTACCAGTATCGGGTCCTTCCATTTGGCCTAGCTCTGTCACCCCGCACATATACAAAATGCATGGATGCGGCCCTGGCTCCTTTACGACTCCAGGGCATCCGTATTTTGAATTACATAGACGACTGGCTGATTCTGGCTCAGTCTCAGGAGCTAGCGCTTTGACATTGAAATGTCGTCATAGCTCATCTCCATTCTTTAGGATTGAGACTCAACGCCACGAAGAGTCTTCTCTTTTCTGTTCAGAGGACAACATATTTAGGTGTCACATGGGATTCAGTCACAATGCGGGCACAGCTGTCTCTTGCTCGTGTTGAGTCCATTCTCAACACCCTGAAGGAAATCAAGCTAGGCCAGAAGGTCACTGTTCATCACTTTCAGAAATATTTAGGCCTCATGGCAGCTGCGTCCACGGTGATACCTTTGGGCTTTCTGCACATGAGAGCATTTCAGCTGTGGCTAAGAGCCAGGGGATTTCATTCAAGGGCCAATCCCCAGAGGCTAATAAGGGTTACGCGCCGGGGGCTTCGTACCCTTTCTATGTGGTTCAGACCCCCGTTTCTGACTTTGGGGCCCACTTTAGGTTCGTCTTGTCATCGCAAGATGCTAATGACAGACACATCCCTCACGGGCTGGGGTGCGGTCTTGGATGGCTGTCCAGCACAAGGGAGCTGGAGAGGTCATCTTCTCGCATGGCACACCAATTGCCTTGAAATGGTGGCTCTGTTTCTGGCCCTAAAACACTTCGTCCAGCAGTTGAGAGGCTACCATGTCCTAGTGCAGGTGGACAACACTGTAGTCTTGTACATAAATCGCCAGGGAGGACTGCGCTCGTGCTGCTTGAACAAGATAGCACATCAGGTTCTGCTTTGAGCACAGGACAAGTTCCTGTCCCTCAGGGTTATTTACATTCCGGGGCACATGAATGTAGGAGCGGACTTGCTATCCAGACAAGCTGTGAAACATGGGGAATGGAAACTCCACCCTGAAGTAGTCAGTCAAATCTGGGAAAGATTTTATGTAGCGGAGGTGGACCTCTTCGCCTCGCAAGAGGCAGCACAATGTCTCCTTTACTACTCTCCGACTCCTCCAGCTTCCCCTGGGTCTGGACGCGATGGCCCACACGTGGCCCAGATTACGCCTTTATGTGTTTCCACCAATAGGTCTGCGCCTCTTATTGATAGCACCCCATTGGCCGACCAGAGTGTGGTTTTCGGATCTAATATCTCTCCTCGACGGCTCACTCTGAGTGATTCCAGCGAGGAGGGATCTTCTGTCTCAGGCGCATGGGACAATATAAGAGACCAACTAAGTGATGCTGGTCTTCCAGCCAGCGTAATTGAAACCATTCTAAGTGCTAGGGCTCCCTCCACTAGAAGAACTTATGCCCTTAAATAGAGTGTATGCAAAAGTTGGTGCATGGCAAGACATGTAGACCCAGTCCACTGCCAGATTGTTTCAGTGCTGGAGTCTCAAGAAAAGTTGTCCTCTGGCTTATGCCCTAGTACTCTCAGAACGTATGTAGCCACAATTTCGGCTTGTCATGTTGCTCTGGCAAGAGGCGTCCCCCTGCAGCAGGTGTGTGATGCGGCAGGCTGGTCCTCTCCTCACACGTTTGTTAGATTTTATAGTATGGATGTCAATGCTACTCCGGGCTCGCATCCATACTATAAAATCTAACAAACGTGTGCGGAGAGGACCAGCCTGCCGCATCACACACCTGCTGCAGGGGGACGCCTCTTGCCAGAGCAACATGACAAGCCGAAATTGTGGCTACGTACGTTTGAGTGAAATCCCCTGGCACTTAGCCACAACTGAAAATGCTCTCATGTGCAGAAGGCCCAAAGGTATCACCATGGACGCAGCTCCCATGAGACATAAAGATCTGAAAGTGATGAGTCACTTTCTGGCCAAGCTTGATTTCCTTCAGGGTGTTGGAGGATGGGTTCAACATGAGCGGGAAACAGCTGTGAATCCCATGTGACACCCAAATATGTTGTCCTCTGAACAGGAAACAGAACGCCTTTTGTGGCGTTACGTCTCAATCCTAAAGAATGGAGATGAGCTAGGACGACATCCCAATGTCGAAGCGCTAGCTACTAAGACTGAGCCAGGATTGGTCAGTACAGTTCAGAATACGGATGCCATGGAATCATAGAGTCAGAGCTGCATCCGTGAATTTTATATATGTGCGGGGTGACGGGGCTAGGCCAGATGGAATGACCTTGTTGGAGATAAATGCATTTAGAGATAAGTAAAAGGTAGAATGTAGTTCGAACTATATAGATTTTGCTGATATGATATTATGATATTATGATCTCTTGTCTCTCTGTGATGTTTCCTGTCTAACAGAACATCCTGTGCCCTGGTGCACCATGTATGCAGAGGTGTGAAATCAAGAAGTCAAGAGCATGCACTTTCTGTTCTATTCCTGTTTTATTTACCCAACCGCATAATTTAATATTACACCTTACATGTATGACCTTTATGTTTGTTTTATATCAGTTGTAGACATTAAAGTTCAAGCCCCCTCCTTTCTGTATTCTGCTCGCAAAGGAGGGTGTCAAAGATACTGGTAAGCTTCGCCCCTGAAAGCAAACCTCAGGAACCTCCTGTGTTGTGGCAATATTTCTATATGAAAATATGCATCGCTCGGGTTGATCATCACAAACCAAACTTCTGGTTGAATTTGAGAAACAATCATTTTGGCTGTCAACATTTCAGCTCATGTTCAGCTCAAGAAGATGTAAAATTGGACGCAACCCCCCATCTCTCTCGGAAACCAGGAAATACTGACCTTAGTAGCCTGTCTGGCAGGGGAATATGTTCTATGGCCCCTTTTCCCAGCAAAGTCTGTAATTACCAAGTCAGCAGATGCGCTCATTACGCTTTCATGGAAGAGACCACTCCATTGAAAATGCGGAGGAGATGTGCAACGGAGGGGGGGGGGGGGTGTTAGGTGCTCGGTTCCTTCCTGCCTTGTTTCAGGATGCCCGACAACTAACATTTTGCTGGAGACCGCTGCTTACCAAAACAACAGCTTTAGACAACGACCCCCAGAGGGTGCTGGTGAGGAGTCTTTATCCCTTATTGGAATTTTTACATGTCACTCCACGGGGGGAGACACCCCCATGGTCCTGGGCACGTCAACCTCAGGACTTCCTTTTTGGCGGAGATGATGCTCCTCTGGTCCGGTGCTTTTATTTTTTTTTTGAGGCAGATTGCAAAGCTCCCCTTCCACACTCTCCTTCTGCGCCTCACGCCTCGTGGGGACCAGACCTGGTCGGGACTGGGTGGCCGACAGTCCCAACTCTTGAGCACGGCAGGGGAGAAACCTCACAAAGGTCTGCTCGTAGAGCTTCACCTCCCGAAACCTAGTGGGGGCGGTGTTTACAGCATCGCCAAAGAGGCCGGAAGGTGAGGGGGGGGGGGGGGGAGGGATCAAGGAGGAAAAATGCGATCCCTGACCTTGTCCATGAGGTTAAGTCACAGATGTCTCTCCGTGGCGACCGCGGCAGCCATAGAACGGCCGATAGCATATGCTGTCTGCTTGGTGGCACAGAGAAATAAATCTGTGGCTCGGTGTCGTCGATAGACCCGCCACTGCTCAGAACTCTCAGCAGGTGAGCCTGGTATGCCTGCAAAAAACATGGTGACAAAAAAATCTACTCAGCCATGATGATGATGGTTATGATGTTATTGCTTTTTGTTATAGATGTTGAATATTATAGATGTATTATTGTCATTTAAAGTTATTACTTAATGTCACAGATGTTTTATTGTAATTAATGTTATCTGTTATTAATCGAGGAAATAATATATGAAATAAATAAGTTTATACAGTATATACCTACTTTGTTTGATTTCACTGTTCTGTTTGAGTCGAAAACATTTTCAACCAAGTTAACATTTTACTGTTTATTTATCGAAAATTGCATTGTGTTGCTCTATATTACACTATTCCAGATTAAAATCAATTCTTAATTTGGTAGAATTAATATTTACTCAGGTGATACTCAAACATTTTATCATCTGTTCTTTAAGCATGTTTACTCCTACACTGTTTAGCTCATGTAAATGCCAAAGCAGCAGGTAGCAGTTAGTCTTCTCCTTTACATTTCCTGAGACAAAAACTTTTAGATTATAAGAATAGTACAGTTTTCCTGCTTAAGAGTTCCTGTTTAATGTGATTACCATGTTGGCCCTGATTATAAGACAACCTCCTCCCATTCTGTAACATACCATGTTTATGAAGATAAAAAAGACAGAATAAAGGAACAAAGGCAGTTACAGGAAGCTAATTTGGGTAGCTGAGAAGTGGGTGTGGAAGAACTTAGGAAGGTTTAAAATAAATCGTGCTGCTGTATTCTGGATCACCTACAGAGGACGAATGGTGGACAGAGGCAGACATGCTAAGAGCCAGTTGCAGTAGTCCAACTGAGTGGCCTGTGGATAAATTCCTCTAAAGAAATTGACAAGCGTAAGTTAGCAATGTGTGGGGAAAATGGCAGATTGTCAACTGTTACCCCAGGTTACAGGCAGTCACTAAAGGAGTCATCTGAGATTATAAGCACCTGACAGGGGGGATTTATTTTATTTTATTTTATTTTACCAGGGTAGAGTAAAATATGAGACAGTAGTCTCTTTTGCAAGTGAGCCCTGGCCTGGATGAATCACGTGGTGTCCACTAGAGGTCACTGTCCGTTTGTGTGTGTTTTGTAGTTTTTGTTGGTCGACTCAGTTTCCCAGAAGGCACCTCGGTCAGGTGATTAGGGCTCACCTGAACCGAGGTAGCTGATTAGACACCTTATAAATAGCAGTTTGTTCTGGGAAACTGGGTCGAGCATTATATCCTTATCACAGTCAAGTGGGCATTCTGTTTTGTTTGGTTTTTGTTTCTTTAAGTTTATATTTGATTTATGTTTTGTAACCTTTGTTTTCAAGAGGGCTCTTATTAGTTTTCCTTATATTCTGTGTGTAGATGGATTCATGGAGCTGCCTTGTTCAGTGTTTAGTTAGGCTGTGTCTCCTCGTGTGTAAGTACTGTTCTGTGTATCCCCAGTGTCGGCCTTCTTGTTTAGTTCTTTGTTTGATGCTTCCCTTGTCTGTCTAGATATGTGTAGCCACATGAGGGCTTAGTCGCTAACAGGGTTAGCCGCTAGTAGGCCTTGACTGCTAGTAGGATTAGCCCCTAGTAGGGTTAGCCTCCAGTAGGCTAGCGTCTAGTGGGATTGACTGCTAGTGGTTCTGGTTGCTAGTAGATTAGCCGCTAGTTTGGAATAGCCTCATGTGTGCCCTGCCTCTTGTGTTCCGATCCCCTCGTAGGTCAGTACTAAACCCGTTAGCCACTAACTCTCTTAGATACTAACCTGGTTAGGTCATCATTCCCTACATCCATATTCCATGTAGCTACTAACTCAACTAACCAGTCCCGTCTCTAGTCTCTGTGCCCCTGGTGCTGTCTCTATTCTGTGTCGCCAGTCCGGTCTCGTCTCTGGCCCTGCCGCCAGTCCGGTCTCGTCTCTGGCCCTGCCGCCAGTCCGGTCTCGTCTCTGGCCCTGCCGCCAGTCCGGTCTCGTCTCTGGCCCTGCCACCAGTCCGGTCTCGTCTCTGGCCCCTTTTGTGTCTTTAGTTAGCTCCAGCTCCATGTTTCCCTGGGTGTCAGCGCTCAGTTCTTTGTCAGTTCCAGTTCCCTGTGTCAGCGCTCAGCTCCCTGTATTAGCTCCTTTCCTGTGTTTGCCCTGAGCCCTAATTATAGTTTAAGTTATTTGTTTTAGTTTTTGTTTCTTTGTCTGTTTTTCGAGTTTGTTAATAAAAAGACTCTTTATGTTTCAACAACCCCTCTGCATTTATTCCTGCCCTATTTGCCCACTGCACCTACATCAGCCGGTTTGGCCTGTAGTCACAGCCAGTCCGTGACACCTGGGATGAACAGCAGTTCAGTTTTACTGAAATTCCAATGTTTCAGCTGATGTTTATCATGCTGTGCCACAGAATCCAAGGCTTGTAAGGATAAACAAGAACATTTTGTGGGTCACCATCCCAAATGCTGCTGAGAGGTCACAGAAGGGCAGTCTGTGTGGGATGACTCTCTTTGAATTTAGACTTAATTTAGATTAGGATCATTAAGTTTGTTCTACAAAAGATAGAGATATTTGAATGTAAACAATTAATTCAAGAATTTTATAAAGAAAAGAAAGAAGTGATACCGAGTGATTACTGATCTCTGCTTGTTCCAGGCAGGGTTTCTTGAGAATAGGAGCAAACCCTTACCTTCATAAATGCAGCAGGAACATGAATAAACAACATGGAAAGCTTGATGATGGTTGTAATGAAGGCGAGGTTATCTGGTGAGATAGCCTGGAGCAAGGTGGAAAGGATTGGAAGATGAGATGATGTGCTGAATCTCTTCTGGAAATTGTGCTAATGGATGAAGGGGGTGGTCCTGAAGTTTTTGCTGTAGGGGTTGGGCTAGGAACAGGAGGAGCCAGTGTGTTGAGAAGCGAAAAGATGACATTGAGCTTGTAAGGATCATATGCAGAATCTTCCAGATTTTTCCTGTAGAAGAGAGTTTTAGTGGAAATAATTTTACATGAGAATTTAGGAAGAAGAGCATGGTAAGAGACAAGATTCAAATCAAGCTGTAATTTCTTCCACCTTCTCTATGTAGGTGTTCTCTGCTATTGCTGCACAATACTGCATATTGGATAGCCAAGGAACAGAATAAAGCTTTCTTGGTTTAGAAGAGAGATGTCATGTTTTACCCACACCCCAGACCATCCTGTCTGCACAACGGTCTCTGATTCACAGCTGATATCTCCCAGCATTAATAAAGCACAGCATGCTGGCTAGCTGCTGGATTATTGTGTGCTCTCTTGCCCAGTTCTCTCGTGTTCTTCACAGATTGTTTTCATGTTCTCAAGTTTGGTTTGTTACTTGACCCCCCCCCCCCCCCCCCCACCTTTTTGTCTAACTTTATGGATTTGTTGCTCCTCTATCGGATTTCAAAGCATTGATCTGATGCTTCCACTCATTCATTATGGCTCCGTCTAGCGATTTGGTTTTCTCAACATGCTGACTGAACTCACGGCAGGGACCTTTACGTTCGCTTTTTCAAATTTGCCTAATGATTTCGCCCATCTGAATCAATACTGTCAACCATGCCTCCTGTGCCAAAAAGACAATCTCTCTCTCTACTGTCAATCTACAGCAACTGGATTCTTCACATCAAGTTCGGTGCCTGACAGTATAATCTGGCTAATTATGGATCCAGCAGAGTTTGAGATGAGATCGGGCATGGAAAGCCAAGAGATCGCATGAGATCGGCCCCAGAAAGCCAAGGTGCCCTCCTCAGAGAACACCAGCAGGAACTGCTCAGCACGAATTAAGCTCCAACGGCACCAGATTTCTGAAGGATATCAAGTAATAATCAGATGTATGAAATAGGATAGCAGTGATATCTGGGGCTGAGATGGGGTTTCAGGAGACCAGGTCCATGGAATTGCGCCATTTTTGTGTAAGGGCAGCTGTTTAATATTAGTGAAAAAGAGTTAAGGAGAGAGAAGAGGAAAGAAAATTTAAGCTTCTCAAAGGGGAGGTTAAAGTTTCAGTAAGAATAGTGAGAGGGTTGTTATCAGAAGGAAAAAGACTAAGAAGAATGCCACAGTTCATCAACAATGTTATCTAGACAACTAGGATGGTGACAGATAACAAAGAATGTGGAGATAAATGGGTAAGGATCTCATGAAATTCTCTCTTAACATCAAATTCAAAGGATAAAATGTGTAGAACCTTTTTTTGGACTTCAACTACTGTATATATAATTTAGCACAAGTATATTAACCAAACCTATTATACATCATGAGTATCTCAATCAAATCAACATGCACAGAGTGGACGGTAAACCGAAACCTTTGGGTTGGCCCTGGATGGATGGTTCTTAAACCCGAAATGTTTTTAGGGAAGTAAGTTGAGACATAGGGTTAAGAGAAAGTTGAATTTAATCCAGACGACAAGTAAGCTCAAGGTACAAATTAAGATCAAATATATATATTATAATATATACTTTGGTCTTTAGTCGGCTCAGCAGTTCTTATTATAAATGCATAAGAACTGCTGAGAACAAAGCAGGAAAAGGCTCACAGATGGACTAACTTCCCCTTTTTAGTGAGTGTGCATGGTGCTGTAATTACCGCAAAATAAAAAATCATTCATTCACTTATCGGAATTATTATAATCACAGGTGTGAGATGGGATCACGGATTGTGATCACTAGTTTTTATTCTACAGTATAATTAGATCTTCTATTATAATGACTATACACATAGTCATTATAATAGTAGATCTAATTATAGAATAAAAACTAGTGGTCACAATCTGTTTAAAAGGCACACCACAGGCCAATAAGAGGAAAATCAGATGCCTAATGCATTACGTGGCGCGGTATGGAGATCCGCAATACAATATCAGAGTGGTAGGGTTAATAAATAATCATTGTCTTTCGGTTTTTATTCCTTATCGTTTATCCTAGTAGACTCCAAACCCTCTCTGCTCGCTGTACCGAGTCTACCGGGAAGGAAAAAAAGGACTGAAAAGGACCATCAGGAGAGAGCAGAGATCAGTCTTATTCCCGTAGTGGAAAGTCTGGGTGCCGCATGCGGAGATAACCAGCCCCCGACTCCGGCAGTAGAGACGGCTCGGCTGCATACTCGTTCAGCCAAAGCTAACGCTAAGGCTAGCCCACCGGAGCACACCTCATCTGCGCTTCACGTGTCCAACAGGTTCGCTCTCCTCAGTGATGCACCTGCTGAGAAACCTGAAAGAGCTCTGGTTATAGGAGACTCTATACTGAGACATGTGAAATTAGCTCGGCCTTTAGGGGGCGCCAGCGGCAGTGGTCAGGTGTATCCCGGGAGCCAGAGCACCGGACATAGCCGGTAATCTTAGAGCTCTAGGACAGCATAGGTTCTCTAAGATAGTGGTACATGCTGGAGCTAACGATATACGCCTTCGTCAGTCAGAGGTTAGCAAGCATAACTTTACAGAGGTCTTTAAAATAGCGAAGGCGATGTCCGAAGAAGTAGTTTGCTCTGGTCCCATCCCAATGAGACGTGGCGACATAGCTTACAGCAGGTTATGGTCGCTGAACCTCTGGATGTCCAGGTGGTGCTCCGAAAACAACGTGGGCTACATAGACAATTGGAAGACCTTTGAGGGCAAAACTGGCCTGTTAGGGCGGGACGGTGTCCATCCCACTCGGGAAGGTGCTGCTCTCATTTCTTGCAGTATAGCACATAGTCTCAGAAGAGGCCTAGTTAATCGGTGACAATCCAGAGCCCAGGCCAGGGAGCAGACAGACAGGCTAAACCAACCGTCTGCTAGCTGCAGAGAGTCGTCACTCAGGGTTCATCATATTGAGACTGTGTCTGTTCCCCGAGCTAAACATACATTTAGAAAGACTCAGAAAGTCTGTTTTAGTAATTTAACTAACATAGACACCACAAACTCAGATCACACTGAATGCGCAGCCGGCAACTCTGATCTGAAGCTAGGACTGTTAAATATTAGATCTCTCGCATCTAAAGCAGTTATTGTTAATGAAATTATCACAGATCAGGAGTTTGATATATTATGTTTAACAGAAACCTGGATTAAACAGGACGAGTATGTAGCTCTAAATGCAGCTAGTCCTCCTGGATACAGCTACATACACCAGCCTCGGCTAACTGGTAGAGGAGGAGGAGTCGCAGTTATTTATAACCATAATCTGTCTCTCGTACAAAAACACAGTTTTAAATCTAATGCATTTGAAGTTCTCTATAGTAACATAAAGTCAGCTCAGTCGATCCCGCTAATCATCATTTACAGACCCCCAGGGCCGTACTCGGAGTTTCTCTGCGAATTTGCAGGTTTCCTCTCGAACCTTGTTGTTTCTGTAGACAAAGCGTTAATTGCTGGAGACTTTAATATTCATTTTGAGAATCCAGAAGACCCTCTGAGAACAGCGTTCTTGTCCACACTGGACTCAGTAGGAGTAAATCAGTGTGTAGTAGGACCCACTCATAAAGCAGGTCACACTTTAGATTTAATATTATCCTTCGGATTAAGTATAGGAAATATAACCACAATTCCACAGTCTGAAGTTATCTCAGCACCCTCCACTTCGTCCAGTGGCAACACACACAAAGCACCAACACCAGAACTTCACCCCAGCCTTAGGCGCTCGGCTCCTGTACCAAGAGAAATCAAATTTTGCATTTGAACGTAACATAAAATAGCTGCAACAACACACTTTGATGCAACCAGTGCAACGCTTAGCATCAAAGCTAAACGGGAAACCAACAAAACAAAAACAAAACAGCAAGATGTAATGAAAAGTAAAACAAACTTTAAGACAAAACCTGAAAGCCAAACAGCTCAAAGCAAAACAGCAGCGTCTTGCAGCAGTTTCCCCCCGTAGCACAGTCACAGGGAAGCTAATCGCATGTAGCAATGCCGCTAATTTATCTGCAATAAAATTTCTTGTAACATAAAATTAGGCAGCCCACAGCAAATGCCCACTGATAAAAGAAGCGACTTCTAGACAGAATTTGACCAGCAAATTTACCTTCGCCGTTATGACCGATGGAATAGAGGGCTTGTATCTCCACCGCTTAGCCTTTAGCTTAGCCTTTAGCTTACCTGCACCTTAATTCCTCCGGAGCAGAGAAAGTAGTAGCGGCATGACTCCTTTGTCTGAGAGCCAGAAGTTGTTCTTTTGAATAAATGAAAAGATTGTGATGGGGTCCATATCCATAGGATAGACTATTAAAAACTAGAAAGGGGGAAAAAAGTAACTATAGGAACCAAAGGAATGTAGAAAGAAAAGACACACAGACAAAGCTACTGAAGTTGAACAGGACTAGATGTGTGACTGCGCATGTCCCAGGTGTTGTCCAGTGGTTAATGGAACTAACAGTGTGTGTACATTCACATCCAGTCACAGAGGCACTTTCAGCAACGACACACGTCTGTCTCTGCGGTAATCCCTTGTAACTCGTTCTGAATCGCCTCTGAACCGCCCGTGTCGTTCTGTTCACGGATGACGCTTAGCTACGAAGCTAACACGCGCAGCGAATGACCACATAACATCAAATGAGACACACAGACAAATATACACACATGCATTGATCCTTATTATTAGTATTAAATACTACTAATACTACTGGCGATTGTAATGGCGCCGGTGTTTTGGCCGGTCACCGTTTGTGTAGGATGTGTAGTGTGTGTGTAGGATGGAAAGAATGTGTGTGTAGTATGTGTGTGTGTGTGTGTGTGTGTGAGATGTATAGATACTGTATGTACTGTATGTATAATATCATAGAGAGACAGGGCTATAAAATAAGAGTTTTCTTTCGTTTTTATTCCTTATCTGACGTCCTAGTGGACTCTAACCCCTTCTCTCTCTCTCTCTCTCTCTCTCTCTGCTCGCTTGGAAGAAAATGAGCGAAAAGGACGAACAAACAGGTATATGAATATTTAAAGGATGAATATACTGTAGCTTTAGCTGTCAGATCTTTTTTTTTTTTTTTTACATAACTATACCAATATGTAGTGATGTAGAAATTAATTTATCGTGTGTGTAATAATCTGTATTTATTGAAACAAACTTACACATAATTTCCTCATTAGATAACACGTAGCGTACGGCTGTGTAGACTTATACATTCTTATAGATGTACACATTTATTATTATTATTATTATTATTATTATTATTATTCCCAGCCATGCTTCTGATCTACATTGCATCGGTTCTCGTCTGTTCCGCAGCAGGTAATTTAACGTTTCATTGTTGCACTACAGACTTTAGAACTAGAGAAACAAAAATCTGGATTTTATTCTAATTTCTAACAACAAATTTAAAACAACCATGTTTACTGACATCAAGTTTAACGAAAGACATTTTCAATTACTGAGTTGCAAGATGTTCAGGTGATCCGTTTTTTTTAACGGTTCATTAACGTGGTTTCGATAAACAGACCGATAAAAAAAACAAACAAAGGAACGAATACGTTCAGAATCTGGTTCAGTTTCTACTCTTTAATAATATTTCGCTGGATAATAATTTTAGGGCTCTTGGTTTTCTGCAAGCGGTCTACTCAACATCTACTTAAACCCTCAGTTAAAGGATTCTACATGGAGCATTTACATGGTTAACGTAAGGCTAATTTCAATCGATCACGTCTCTCACTCAGAGTTCTCTGTGGTCGTCGACACTTCAGTCTCAGCACAGTTGGGTTCTTCAGTTGTCCTGCCCTGCAGAATTTCTCCACCTCTAAACACTAGAACGTTTGAACTACAGTGGTACAAGAACAGGGACTCTGAAAGGACGGTTCTGCTCTACCAAGACCTACGTGTGCAGGAGATCAGGAGAGATGCCAGAGTGTCTCTGATTGGGGAACTGGAGAAAGGGGACGTCTCATTGGAACTCAAGAACCTCACGGCGGCAGATGAAGGAGAATATGTGTGCTTTGTTGAGACCATCAGGTGGTATGATAAGGGCAGCACAAACCTGACCATAAAAGGTAAGAGGAAAAATAATGCCTCCTCTTTGTTTATCTTTTTGAAAATAGTTTAACTAATAGTAATAGCTCTTAATCTTCTCCTCAGCACTGGGTTCTCCTGTTGTTGTATCATTTGCGGATGCTGGAGTATTACCAACTCATATACTGATGGTGAACGTGACCTGTACATCAGGTGGATGGTCACCAAAACCCGCACTCACCTGGAGAGACAGCGCAGGACGGGAACTCCCAAGCAGCCAGACCCACTACAGAACTGGTATCTGATCTAACACCACCTGCATTAATCATCAATCAGTTCAGTGTTTATTAGAGATTAATACAGCAGAGATTAAACCATTTTAGAAAACAGACAATTATTAGGGAATCTCACTAACATAAAGGATGTGAGTCTGATTGTTCTGTCTCTCTCTCAGACTCTGAAGGTTTGGTGAGTGTGAGCTCGTGGCTGCTTGTATCTCCGTCTCAGTCAGACTGGATCTCCTGTACTGTGGGCTTTAAACCATCAGGAAGTGAGAGAGAGCAGAATTGTTCCACTCAGAGGTAAGAAATCAGAGGTCCGGAGGTAGAAAGTAAGAACTCATGACCTGCTGAAGCCCCGCGTCAGATCCGAGCAGAAATAGTCAAATAAAGACCGTCACATATTCTACACAGAAAACTCAACATTTTAAACTGCTGCTGATCTTTTGTCAGGATTCTGGAAGGAAGCGTTCGTCTCGACTCTGGTGCTGTCATTAATTATCATCATCACCTTCGCAGTTCTTCTGATTTTATCCAGAAAAGGTATTTATGAAATATCCAGTCTTGTCTAATGTAAAGGGATTATTCACTCCTCATAGGATGATGGAATATTTTGCTGTCTTCTTTTTTTAAAACAGGTTTACTCCCGCACTGTTCATCTTGTGAAAATGCAAAAGCAGCAGGTAACATTAATTCTTCTTCACTGCACTAACCTCAGAGAACAACTCAGAATTTTACATTTGAATTGTTTCCACTCAGCTGTAGTAATAATCATTTCTTCCCTTCCTGATACACAGTTGACTCTCACGAGTCTTTGCAACCAGAGTCACTTCCTCTCAACGCTACAGTGAACACCAAGCAAGGTCATTTCGTTGAGCGACCGGCTTGGCGAGACAGACATAAAGGTTCATCAGCCCTTATTCCTGTGTTTAATATCTATTGACTTGTAAATCTCACAATGTAAATTAACGTTATAATTTATTTGTTTTAATCAACAGTGAGTCTCAGACTGGATCCATCAACAGCTCATAAATGTCTGAAAGTCTCCAGGGACGGGAAAAGTGTTTCCTGTGAAAAACCAAACAGTGAATCTGCCTGTAAATTTCCTCATGTTGTGAGTAAAGAGGAGCTCGGCTCAGGGCAGCACTACTGGGAGGTGATGATCTGGGATAGAACAACTGCCCAGCGGAAATCATCATGGTGTGTAGGAGTGACTCAGAAACCCGACTCAGAGGACGTCCTCAGAGCTCTCTGTTATGAAGAAGGCACTGGGTTATACCCTAATACTCATCATTCCAATAAAATAACCACTGAATATAACATGTACAAAGTAGGGCTGCATTTAGACTGTGAAAGGAACTTTCTTTCCTTTTATAATGCAGATAAAACCGTCTAAGGATCATCTCTACACATTTCAACACATCCCACAGGGCAGGTATTACGCGTTACTCAGTCCAGGAGTGAAAGATGATCATCCTGTTAGAATTCTAAATCAGGACTGAAATCTCAGAGTCAGTTAAAACAGTGCATTAAGTCCAGAGGTTTGTTGTGATGTTCAGCAGGTAGAACCTCCTGTGACTAAAAGAAACCTCCAGGGTCCGGGTTCGATTCCCGTCTCTGTGTGCACGGAGTTCGCATGTCCTCCCCGTGCTTGGTGGGTTTCCTCCCACAGTCCAAAGACATGCAGATTAGGCTAACTGACGTCTCCAAATTACCTGTCGTGTGTGACTGTATGAAATGAAACTATAGAATGGTTGGCCTTTACTTGTTTAGCTGTAAGTGTTGCAAATTTTGAAGGAATGTAATATGTAATATGTAAATGTTGATCTCATGAACTTTTGGCAGACTGTGGCTTCTGATTGAGTTTGTGCATTTTTTTGTGATGTAATGTTCAATTGTTGGGATCTTACAAAGAGCGGTTACTACTTAGATAGTAGCTAATCCTAACAAACAGACAAACAAAAATAAATAAATAAATAAATAAATAAATAAATAAAATTCTGTCTCCTTCCTCTGTTCCGGTGGGAATCAATCCATTTTCAACTGTTTATCACAGATTGTGCTGTACTGTATTCGTAGTCGATAAAATGTTATTAGTAATATAATGATATCAACACATTTACAAAATAATCCCATCAAGATCTATTGTAGATGAAGAAGACACTAAGTTAATAACAACAACAAAAAAAAAAAACTGTTGACCAGGATAACCAGGACAAAAAAAGATGGATCACAGTTCTGAACACCACACAAACACACAGCATGTCACGAGCCAGCCAAACTCATGGTCATAACTCACAACACCACAACGGCCAGTGGAGGTATCTGGTTATCTTCCTGCTGAGCTTGAAATATCTTGCGCAGGTCAGTGGGCAGGGCAGAAGACAACTCGGTGGTTAGTTGTGGAGGGTCCACCTTTGGGGACAACGCGTAGTAGAGCTTAGAGGCTGCGGTGTGGGGCTGAGCAATGGAGAGCCCAGCCAGGGGTGGTGTAGAAGCATGCTCTAGGGCTCTATTCTTCACCTTCTCCTGGCTGTGTTGGGCCCCCCATTCTGCCATGAAACTTTCTCCCCCACTCAGTCCTTTTCTACTCTTGGTGCCTGCTTAATCAGATGTTCACCAGTCTTTTCTGTGCTTCGGCCACTGCCTGCTCCTCTGTGGTTAAAGTTGGAACCCCTCATCTCTTTGTCTCTGATGTTAGCCGACTCTGCGGAGTCTCCCATTACTGGAAACGCCGAGAGGACGGGTGGTCTTGCGCACATGGAGAAGGTAGCTGGCATATCCATAGAGGTAAGCAGGGTGGAGGAGTGTGCTGGTCTCGAAGGAGGAACGTCACAGGTTACCTGGTTTACTTTGGGATGTACGTTTCGCTTAGGTGCCTCGACTGGTGCCTTGGGTGAAAGCAGATCAGAAGGGTGTGATGGCGCAGGGTGGCAGGCCTGTAGTCGGCGCAGAGTAGCTTCTTCTGTTGCCTCGCCCACATAGCATTTCTCCGCAGAAAACAGTCTGTGACCGCTCTCTCCATTTTTCTAGGGCCTCCTGGACATAGTTCTCCAACCCTGCTAAGCTCACGGCAATCGCTCTGTCTCTTGTCACAAGCACAGCACCGTCTCCTCATACTCTCCCCCTGACCTGTTTGCCGGTTCCTCTTTTATGTTGGATCACATGACCCGACTCATCATCCGGGTTACCTTGCCCAGCGATCGCGCATCATGCGAGAGCTTAACCCCGAAACCAAAACACAGTCTTTTGGGGACACAATAAGGTTTGTAAGGCCCAGCGTTTAAAAAAAAAAAAAATTTTTATGTACCCCCATACTACAGCCTATATAAACACCCCAATCGTGGCTGCGCTACACATATATAATTCTCATGAAACTTTACCATCAGAGATGCTTCCTCTGAACACTACATAGAACACCAAGCAAGGCAAGGTTGCCTGATTGAGACATTGACAATTCTCACTAAACTACACCTTTATTAGTTTTAATCATTCTTACATTAAAATGATGTATATAAAAATACAGATTTGTAAATAATGGTCTTTAGTTTTTAAGAACGTAGAATTATTTCTCTATTAAAATGCATAAATGCACCAAAAAAAATAGCATAAATAGTAAAATTATGTTAAAATTGTTGTAGAATTTATTCCGTATGTATAAAAAATTTAATGCTCCATGTCATGTAGCTCCACAAGCTAGTGAAGAACAACCATCTTGGAAAGAGACATATAAAGGTCTAAGAGCTTCTTCTTGTTCCTGTTTTAAATATCTATCCACAAAGTAAACAGACTTTATTCTTGATAATTTTTTTTTTTTTTTTAATCAACAGTGAGTCTTAATCTGGATCCAACCACAGCTCTGAATGTCTGAAGGTCTCCAGTGATGGGAAAAACCCAACAGTACATCTAAATGGTCATTTCCTGATGTTCCTTGTGATACTAACAGAACTGCTATGCAAATCAAATCGGCACAGATGAATCGCGGTAATATCGTATCAGCTGGTCCCTGGTTAAGAAGAACTGAGGGTTACTGCTCACAGATTTCTTTTACATCTCTGAACCTGTCCGGGTGTTAAGCTCTCTTAGTATTGTGCATATTATTTAAAACAATACGTCTTGTTGTTGTGATGTTGCTATGACACAGAAGATCGAGCAGAAGGGGGCGTGTGTCCAATGAAGCCTCGCTTATGAGTTTCCCGAGAGTGACTGAATCGTTATATTGGAGACTTTTAATCTTAAATTCGTAAATCAAGATTCAGGACAATCTTTCTTTTATTATTTTAACTTTACATCTTATATAGAATAGTAAAATGCACACAGAATCTTTTGGGTTATATTAATGACCTCAATTTATCATATAATAAAAAATAAAACAATTAATTATTTCCTTCATGTCTTAGTAATTTCCTTCCTCGTGCTTCATGCTTCTGAAGTTAAACCTCACGTACAAACAAACAGCTGGAAACTTAGAATCAGTTCAGGTAAAATGTTTAATATACAACAGAAGAACATCACACCGGCTACAATGACGAGCTAAAAAAATAATTATAAACAAAAACAAAAATGACGGAAAGATTCCCTTTCATGTCACTTGCAATATCGGTCAGCTTTCATCTTGGATCTCCTGTGAGAGAGAAACACACACACGTAGGCAGACAGTGTGACCAACGGTTCAAGAGAAATCCTTACAGAATTAATGCTTCCTTAGTCCTGGAACATATTATACAGAAATAAACCTTCACGAATGTCTGACCTGTCGAGTAACGCCTCGTGGAATTTGCCCTCAGTCCTGGCTTTCTTCAGCTTGCCGCTGTCCTCCTCGTTCACCCTCAACTTCCTGTCCTGGAAACTCTGGAACTTCTTCCTGTCATCCAAAACAAAAACAGTGGCAGGTCATGAAGAGTTAAACCGAATCACACGTCACACCTGACCACAGATAAATACTTGTGATTTGTTATAATGTGATTTTCTTCTGTTTTACTCTAACAGGCTGCAAAGTGCCTAAAGTGAGAATTTTAAAATTGTTGTTTATGCAGCAACCTCATTTCCCCTGTCGTCTGTTCCAAACACTGAGCAAAATATAAATACAGTGGAACCTCGGATTGCAAGTAACTCGGTTTACAAGTGTTCCGCAAGACGAGCAAAGATTTTTTTTAAATTTTGGCCAAAAAAAATTTAGCATGTCTTGGTTTACAAGTGCTGAATTTTTTGACACTGACACACACACACACACACACACACACACACACACACTCTCGCCTTTACACCCCCCTCCCCGGCTTCACACAGACACGCACACTCTGCTCTACACAGAAACTCTGCTCTGTCGCGATTCTTTTCATAGGTAAGATGCTGGTTCATTTGTTTTTTTTTTACTTTACAGCAGTGATTCCGTTAGTCTGCGCTCAAGCGAGTGTGATTAGAGGGATTTCTTTTTTTCCCGTTAAAACAGTGTTTCCGTTGTGTGCGTTTGTTGTGAAACTTAAAAAGCGAGGTGGGGGGAGGGAGGAAGAGTTTTACTGTGTAAGACGAGGCGAGGGAAGGGGCTAATTCCACACACACACACACACACACACGCACGCACACAAACGGAAACACTTATCTGTTGGGATTTATTTTTACTTTTTTTAAAGGTAAAGTGCAGGTTAATTTGTTTTATTTTTACTTTATATATTGTATTAATTATTTTTCTGTATTTATTTTTTTGGGCTGTGGAACGAATTATTTGAGTTTTCATTATTTCTTATGGGAAGATTTGATTTGGTTTACGAGTGTTTTGGAATACGAGCCCGCTTCCGGAACTAATTATGCTCGTAATTCAAGATTCCACTGTACTGTATACTAAATCACCGCCTGTCATCATCAGAGTCATTAAGTCAGGACTTAAATTAGATGTTTTTTAAATGGGTCAACAAAACACATTCCTCTGAAACAGACAGAGCCAAAAAAGTCGTTTTGCAAACTTTTGCACTCGACCA
Organism: Clarias fuscus; assembly: GCA_030347435.1. Taxonomy (NCBI): domain Eukaryota; kingdom Metazoa; phylum Chordata; class Actinopteri; order Siluriformes; family Clariidae; genus Clarias; species Clarias fuscus. The sequence continues at coordinate 2,476,010 of CM059225.1, forward strand.
TTGCATTTCTTTACTTGCACAGAGCTCTTTGTATTATGATCACACACACACAGAGAGAGAGAGAGAGAGAGAACAAGCTCTAACACTCACACGTAGTTGAGCTCGCAGCTCTTGACGTTTCCTCGGTCCTCGTCGGCGATGTCGTCGTTCCTCTTCACCTCCCTCTCGGCACACGAGCGGATCTGTTCAATACAAACACACTCGCAACGTTTAACCCTCTCAGCTTTATTTTAATCCAGGTGTTACTCTCTAGTTTTTCTAACTTTCTGTGTTTTTTCCCAGCAATGTTTCAATCATCTGTGTTTTAGTTACATCTTTAGTTTCGAGTGTAACCGTTAGCTACATTCTGAATGAAACTGAACAACGATCTAAACAGGCCACGCCCACAGACCACACAAGTGCCCCGCCCCTACTGCACCTTGATCATCTCGTCCTCGCCGGCTGTTTTGCTCTTGGCCACGATGTCCCCGTTCTCGCTGTACGAAATGAAGCAGCTGTTTGCCGCCATCAGAGCCATTTTACCCTGCGGAGAAATCACACACACACACACACACACACACACACACACACACTCACACACACACACGAGAAGAAATGTCGAGTTATTTCACACAAACGTCATGTGATTTTCTCCGCTCTGTCTTTAATGTGTTAAAGCGCTGCAGTCTGATTGGCTGCTGTGAAATGATTGACGGCTGCACTCACGTCCTGGAACACCGGCTCCCACTGCTCTCTCGATCCGATAGCGTCCGAGCGTCCGATCACCGCACCGTCCGAGTTTATGCCCAAGTATTTCCCGTAACCCGACTTCAGGGCGATTCTGCAGAACCGAGAACAGAGACGAGACTCGCTAACGCAAACACGTCTTTTATTAAATTATACACAATATGTTTAACAGATTAATCCAACAAATAAAAGTACATAAACATCAAATCAGAAAAATAAACAAAACACAAAATGCTTATAACTGAAAAAAAAATTAATAAACATCTCAACAATAATTAAATTCTAATCAATAATTAACAATAAAAGTGTTTAGTTAATAAATAGAAATCAGTTCATTTTTATGCCTAAGTATATTTTTTATTTTTATTTAATAAATAAAAATAAATCCAGTCAAAACATTTAATTACTTTTTTTCCACTGCGTCCATGGAAGATTTTAAATTAAAACAGTAAACTTTAAATAAAAATATAAATAAATAAAGACTTGGATTTGGGAAACATTTGTCGTACCTGGAGTCTGAGAGTTTGATGGCGGTGAATTGTTCCGGTGGATGAGGACCTTCATCATCTGCAGGGAATAAAAAAAGAAGTAAAATTACAGATTTTATAAACGTTGCATTCATACACAACAACGTAAAGATGTCATCAGCGTGCGGTTATTGAAACAGAGACGAGTAAGGGCTGGTAAACTTCTCCCGGGTCTCCGGGCCGTAACGTCAGGATGAAGTGAGAGAGAGAGAATCTCAGACAGAACCTGAACGCTGCGCTCTGATTGGCTGCTCAGCCAAAGAATCTGTGACGACCCAATAACGACAGCTCAATACACACACAACATTTCAAAGAAAAAAGGTATTATCCAAAAAATAAATAAATAAATAAATAAATATTTGGCTAAAATCCAAAAAAAAATTTATTGTAAATTTAGAAATATAACTGGGAGTAAAATAAAAATAATATTAATAAAATTTTATTAAAATGTTTTTATTTTTTTTTACATTAAAAAATTTCCCATAGTGAAATAATTGCAATTACTATAAAAATGCTTCCACAAAAAAAAAAAAAAAAAAAATCCTGATTCATAAAATTTCCAAAATATACACACACAAAAATCTATACACATTTTATTTTTGGAATGTAAAATATTCATAAATAAAAAAAGACTCTCTGCTGTTTCTGCGCTGCCCCCTGGTGGTGTCGTTGTGTCTTACACTCTTAACTTCGCCCAAAAGCTGCCAGTTCCACTTATACTACATGACTTTGGACTTCTTTTTCATTAAAGAAAAATCTGACAAGCGACTTCGTATCTTACATTTATGTTCTCATTTCCCCCAAATTCATTATTTTACACCCTCTACACAGTCTTACACTGATCAGATGCTACTCCACAGAGCTGTTAAAGGTCTGCAGCCCATGCGATATAATGTGTATGGCATCAGGTAAATTAAGTACCCACAGCCAGTTGGATTAAATATAATGTTTTGCAGAGAGAAGGAGTTATATATGACGAGTGTAATGAGAAGGTTATCACACATCTCTGCCAATTGTTCTGGAGTGGAACGAGGGATGAACAGACCACGTGACTCATATTGCCATATTGCTCAGTACTTCTCTCCATGCCTGTTTAACAATGCACGTGTAGCCCTAATCCCAGTAGTGTATTTGGCCTTTTGCTTCTACTTCCTTTATTTTTTGGCAGTTGCCAGCCAGCTTTTAGGTGCATTACTGCCACTCACTGGACTGGATCAGGAACGCTCACCTTTCGAGTCAAGGAACAAGTTTTTGTACATTACTGCCACCTACTGGACGCAACAGGTAACGCTGAAGAGACAAGTTTCGCGCCGGAAGTCTGAGTCGTGATATCGTCAGCGATGTATTACGAACATTTTGTGAAATGTTGGTGAGATCTCACAAACAAGAAGGCCATTTTTTTCTCTCGTCCATTTAAGGATTCAGTAGTTTTACAATGTATAAAGGAATAAAAAAAATCAAGAAAGACAGTGGAATTAGAAGGTATATCCAAACTTCTGACTGGTACTGTGTGTGTGTGTGTGTGTGTGTGTGTATCTTCAATATGTTGTCAATGTATTGGGTTAGTTTTGTTCTTGTTTATAAAGCTGTTGTTAGTTATTTGTTTCATGAGAGGTGGTAACCGTGTCCACAGTGAGAACTTTCGGTCTCACACACACACACACCTCCGGTATGTGGCGCTCCGGCGGTGAACAGTCCCGTGTCGAGCGCGTGCACGAACGACCGGCTGTGCATCTCTATGGCGACGGTGCCGTTAATGTCCCCGAGGTTACGAACCGTCCACCAGCCGCCTGAGGGGGGGAAAGCAACATGTAAACAACCACAACAACAACAACAACAACTGTACTAAAGCGTGTTTATTCTTTATCACATACCGATGACATCAGGTTTGTCCTGATCATCATCGCGTTTTCTTTTCTTGTCCTTGTGCTTCTTCTTTTTACTAAAATTTTAACAAAGTTAAACATTTATAATAATAATGATCATGATGATAAATAACCAAAAAGTACCGAAAACAGGTTTCATCTCTGATCGTATCGCCTCAGTCTTCAATCCCAAACCCTAACCTACGTCGCCTCTAGAGGGCGCACGAGGCCGTTTTAGCTACAGCGCGAGCCTGCTCTATCCGAACGCTAACACGGGAACCTCGTATAGCCGCGTAAGACAGTAACGCTGCTGCAGACTTGTACATGAACAAGTGAATAAACTCACCTTTTATCCTTTAAACCTTTTAAAACGAGTTTGGTTGATTTAACGTTTGTATACGCGGTCATCTTAGCAAAAAAAGGCAGGCTAACTGCTTAGCAAACCGCTCGGCTCCGCGTCTGAAAACACACTTCCGGGTAAACAAAGCAGCCGTCTACGGGAGCCGACATGGCTCATAAAGGAAAGCGTTTTAGATCACGCGTTTTCTTCTAAATGTACGAGGTCACCTAGCGTCCGGAGGATCACATTACAGTACACTAAAAAGCACAAAAAAAAAATAATAATAATACATACGAAACAAATAATTAAATATCTATCTAAAGGTGCTGTTTATAATTCTGAATATTAATAATAAATGACCTTTTAAAAATTGTATTAAAAAGTTAAGTCTCATTAATTTAAGCATAAATAAGTGACTGTGATATTATTTATTTATTTATTTATTTATTTATTATTTTAATACAACTTAAACATACATATATATATATATATATATATATATATATATATATATATATACACACACACACTAAGAACAACGTGTCTAAATATTTTAATGCTAAATTTAATACTTGCTGTATACTTGTGTGTTTGCACATTTTTTTGGTTGACTCTCTCCCCCTATATTTATTTATTTTTTCATGATTTGCTGTTTTTTTTTCTACAATATTGTTACAGCGGTACCTCTGCATCCAAATTTTATCCGGTCCGAGGGGGGGGTCTTCTTAAGGTGAAATGTTGTATTGTGAAACTCATTGTCTCATAGGAAATAATGTAAATGCAGATAATCCGTTCCAGCCACCGGAAAAAAAAAATTCAAATATTACCAATTTCCAACACTATAATCATATTTTTGCATATATAAACAATCAAACCATTTAAAAAAGACATGCAAATGAAGTAAAAGATGAAATAAATAGACATTAAACCTCACTTAACCCTTAATCTGTGATTCCTCTCGGCACCGGTTGCTTTATAAGCCAAACTGAAAGCGGCTCCTTTCCCTTCTTCATGACATTTTTGGAGCCCGCGTGGTGCTCTGTCTTTGAACGGCTCCCGGACGTACGCGCCATTTATCCGGTGTTCGGTTCGGCTCGGTTTGTACGCTAAAATGCTTCGTATCCAGAGGCAAATGTTTTGCTAAATTTCAGTTCTTAAGGTGAAAATTCGTGAGATATAACGAACATCGAAGTACAGATGTAATGCCATTAGTCTGTCAGACCGTCGGACATGTTTAAGTCCACACTGCCTCTAATAAATCAATACTAATTCCACTAAATGATAAAAACAGTAAGCAGGAAGCTCCGACCCCAAGAGCCAATTAAGAATTAACATTAATCATCACAAATATTTTTACATAACTTAAACTTTAAAAACTTAAACTTTTTTTCCTTTGCCCCTTTTATCAGCATCATCTGCATCCACAGCATTGACGAACATCCATCTGATTATCTTCTCACTCCTGCCGTAAATCATCGCTGAGGCAAGGCGACGTGAGACAATTGCGCTCACGAGACGACCTTTAAAACGCTAACATCCTCTCCGAGCAGACACGCTCCAGCGGCGGCCATGAAAAGCTTTTACGCGTCGGCGCCTCTGACAGACGTGAGAGAGATAGAGAGAGACGGTGACAGGACAAATTCATCCGTCTGCACATCTGGGTCATCGTTCCGCTAGCAAAATGTAATACATCTTCATTTCGCCTGCTTTCGTCCCGCTTTGAAAGACTCTCGCTCGGTTTGTCGATGAGTTTTGGCACTCGCGCTGTTTAGAAGGTCACTCCGAATCGACTTTCGAAGAGAGACACAAAAAGCGTGCGTACGGGTTCGGGTTTGTCTCGGCAGGGGCGGGGTCACCTCCGGGGGCGGGGATTTCAGGTTTAAAGACTTTTAACGTAACGACACAAACGAAAAGTCGTAAAAAGAGCGTATCGATCGGCGAAAGTGAAACCGCTCTCAAACCTTCTTTAAAGACGGCTTTTTAACTTCTAGCAGGTTGTTGTGTTAATGTTTCACCGTCTACGGTACCGTATTCGCAGGTGTTGCGCGAGTTTGCCGTCCTCTTGTTGGTGCGTGTCTGAGATCATAATCAGAGATTTCAACAACTTCGTCGACTCGGCAGCCATCTTCGCTCACGAACTTATAAAGGAACAGAGAGCAAGAAAAAAAATGCTAGCTCAAGTTCCTCTACAACCGCTAGATAGCTAGCTAGTGAATTATTCATGCTAGTTCTCATGTCTTGAATGAGGTCTACACTAAAACTCCTTATGTTAAGCTCACAGTTTGTGTTTTTACTCAGAATGGGTTTGAAATACTGTGGCAAATTAGCTAGCTAGCTGGTTATCCTAGCAGTCTGTACGCTAGCTAGAATCTCTTCAGCGAAAAGGTATAACTCAAATGCTAAGTTTGTAAATGGACGACTAAAACTGTACACGAATTGTTCACTGTGTCTCGGTGTATATTCACTTGCGCTATTCACTAGCTAGCTATTACGCTAATATGTGTTTTGTTAGTCCTGCGATTAAAAGACTCCTGGCCGATTATACGGAAAGGAGCCGTTTAAAAAAACATAAACGCATCCTCGAGGGAGATGTAGGAAAATGTATTTAGGAGAAAATGATGCTAGTTTTCTGTGTGTGTGTGTGTGTGTTAAGAGCATCGGCAGTCTGTTCGCTCCATTAGCTCTGAATCCGAGGTGGAGAATGTGTGAGAACCGAGCGAGAGACGAAGAAAGAGGAAAATAAATTGAATTTTATGGGAGCGATGAATGCTTTTTATAGCGGTCCGTGTTACTCGCCGGACCTGCAGCCGAGCACGCGCGCTAATCCGTGCGTGATTTATATCCGTATATCAGCGCGGTTTATATTAATTTAAGATCAGCAATAAAAGCAGGCGATTATCCGTGCTTTGATACAGTATGAGCAGCGGCAAATTAGTCATCTGATTGGCCAGATTATTTTTTTCAGCAGGAGCTGGATTAGGCTAATATGCTCGTTAGCGTTCCTATAGTAACGCAGCACATTATCTTTGCAGTCATATCCTCCCGCATGGAAGGAGTCTCCGGTGTCGGTGTGTTGGAGGTGAAGCTGTTTATTACGAGACGGCGTATGTATAAAAAGTCAACACGAGGAGGAAGAAACACATCCGGAGAAGCTGACGGCTGCTGATGCGGCGCCGCCAAGACGCGGGGAAAAATCTCCCACAAGGCCCGAGACGAGCCACGCCAGCGCGCCAGCTGACAACTCCGGAGTCGCACTTTCACCCAGAGAGGCCGCAGGTGTAGACCGAGACTGAGGCTCCCTGAGGACGAGTTACAGGAGAAAATGTGGCGTGAGAGAAACGCGGATGAGGATTACTGAGTGGAAACCTCCAGAGACGAGTGTCATGTTCCCGTGTCTGACAGTGTGAGAAAGCGAGAGAGAGAGAGAGAGAGAGAGAGAGAGAGAGAGGGATTAAAGGAAGAGGATGAGATGGCAAGAGAAAAAAAACGATGAAGAGAGAGAGAGAGGGATTAAACAGAGAGGAATGATAGACAGAGAGAGAGAGAAGATGGAGACGGAGAGAAGTGAGGGGATGAGAGAGAGAGAGAAAGAGAGAGAGAAAGGAGAACAGATGCAGAGAGAGATTAAAGCGAAGTAATGAAGCTAGACAGAGAGAGAGAGAGAGAGAGAGAGAGAGAGAGAGAGAGAGAGGCAGAAATGCAATAAAGGCAAAAAGGAGAGAGATTAAAGGGAAATGATGAAGTGGAGGCAGAGAGAGAAGATGGAGAGGGAGGGAGTGAGAGAGAGAGAATAAAGGGAGAGGGTGAGATAGTGACAGAGGAAAAGCAGAGAGAGAGAGAGAGAGAGAGAGAGAGAGAGAGAGAAGTTGAAATAGACACACAGAGAGAAGATGAAGAGAAAGGGAGAGAAAAGATTAAAAGGAGAGGATGAAATACAGAGGGAGATAAAGAGAGAGAGCGAGAGAGAAGAAAGAGGAGAAGAAAAGAGAAAGAAAGAGACAGGCAGAGAGAGGAACGGATGCAGAAAGAGATCAAAAAGAAAATATTGAAACTGAGACAGAGAGAGGAGATGGAGAGAGAGAGAGAGAGAGAGACAAATTGGAATAAAGACAACAAGGAGAGAGAGAGAGAGAGAGAGAGACGTACAGAGAGAATGAGTGATGACACTTAGTAGAGAGAGGAGAGAGACAGATGGAGAAATAAGGAGAGATAAAGAGAGCACACCATGAGCGTCAGCGAGACGGAGAGAATGAGGGTGAGAGACGCAGACTGTAGTTAATAAAAGGTCCTCAGGGGAAGGATGATGGATGGATGGATGAGAGCGAGGGATAAGTGGTGTAAGGTGAAAGATGAGTGGATGAAGGACGCGCAGACTCGCAGAGACAGAGAGAGAGACAGAGAGAGACAGAGGGGAGACCGGCCCGATGTAATCCGACTCACCCCCCCCCCCCCCCCGCCATCAATGCGTGAACCTGAGTGGGCGGGGCTTACAGAATTCATTAAAAGTTCTGAAATGATTTTTAGAAGAACACTTTCTATGTATTTCCTCTGAGCAAAAAAAAAACTACTTGCACCCCCAAAGGAATAGTTACATTAAAGCATGTCTTTCCATTTCCTGTTTCCTGGGGATATATGGGGGAAAAAAAAAAAAAAAAACAATAAAAAAAAATCTGTCGGTTAAGAGGAAAAAACATTAAAATGCAAAAGAGTGCTTGCTGCGCAGAACACGGCTGAAAAAATACATTTAATTGATTGAAAAAAAAAAAACCCTTAGGAAGATAAAACTCTCTCTATCTTTTCTATCCATAATAAAAAGCTTTAATAAAGCCTGCGCATTCACACTGAACGCTCGCAGCTCTGCTCGAAATGCTCCGCTATTCACACTGATCTTATGTTTACACAAAAAATATCTTCTCATATTCATATTAAATGCTTTTACTCCAGTACAAACTGCTCTTTTCTTAAGTGCTCTCGCATTCACACAGAAATGCCCTCGGTTATGCAAATACAACAAAACAAACCCCCCCCCAAAAAAACCTCTCCAGCGTTTACACGATTGCTCTCGCTTTCCTACAAAATGTCCTTAAGTTTATATGAACTGCTCTTGTGTACTACCCTGTACACTCTGCTATAGAAATAAAATGCTCCTCAATTCACAGGACACGCCCTTAATTTGGCAGGAAATGTTCTATAAAATACTCAAATGTCAACAATTCAATGTAAAATTCCCTCAAAATCCTCACAAATTCAAAACAAAAATTCTGTATTTCCCCTTACACGCTCTCATATCCAGACAAAATGCCCTCAGTTAGGTGGAACATGCTCTATAAAATACTGTCATACTTAAACAAAATGCTCACAAACACACACACCCTCAACTTTGCACAAAAGACTCTCGCATTCACACAAAATGCCCTCAATTTTTTCACAAAATACTTCAGCATGAACACAAATTGCTTTCACATTTGAAAGATGTTCTAACTTTTAGATGCTCTTACATGAATACTCTCACATCAATAAGAAATGCTCACAGATTTACAAAATACAATACTATCAAATTCACACAAAATGCTCTCGCATGCACAAAAACGTCTCCCATTCAAATATAATGAGAGAAATATACTCTCATTTTTGTACAAACTGTTTCTATTTCCTCTTGCATGCTCTCGCATTCACACAAAATGCTCTCAATTTTCACACAAAATACTTGAACACCATGAACACAAATTGTGTTCAAATTTGACAGATACATGCTTTTACATTAATGCAAAAATACTCTCACGTTAATAAGAAATGCTTACAGATTTTAATAAAATGCTTTCAAATTCACACAAAATGCTTTCACATCCATAAAACATGCTCTCGCATTCACACAAAAGACTCTCGCATTCACACAAAATGCTCTCGCATTCCAACACATGACTCTCGCATTCACACAAAAGACTCTCGCATTCACACAAAATGCTCTCGCATTCCAACAAAAGACTCTCGCATTCAACCAAAAGACTCTCGCATTCAACCAAAATGCTCTCGCATTCCAACACAAGACTCTCGCATTCAACCAGAAGACTCTCGCATTCCAACACAAGACTCTCGCATTCAACCAAAAGACTCTCGCATTCACACAAAAGACTCTCGCATTCAACCAAAATGCTCTCGCATTCCAACACAAGACTCTCGCATTCAACCAAAAGACTCTCGCATTCCAACACAAGACTCTCGCATTCAACCAAAAGACTCTCGCATTCACACAAAAGACTCTCACATTCACACAAAATGCTCTCGCATTCCAACAAAAGACTCTCGCATTCAACCAAAAGACTCTCGCATTCCAACAAAAGACTCTCGCATTCACACAAAATGCTCTCGCATTCCAACACAAGACTCTCGCATTCAACCAAAAGACTCTCGCATTCACACAAAAGACTCTCGCATTCACACAAAAGACTCTCGCATTCACACAAAATGCTCTCGCATTCCAACAAAAGACTCTCGCATTCAACCAAAATGCTCTCGCATTCCAACACAAGACTCTCGCATTCAACCAAAAGACTCTCGCATTCCAACACAAGACTCTCGCATTCAACCAAAAGACTCTCGCATTCACACAAAAGACTCTCACATTCACACAAAATGCTCTCGCATTCCAACAAAACACTCTCGCATTCAACTAAAAGACTCTAGCATTCACACAAAAGACTCTCGCATTCCAACAAAAGACACTCACATTCAAACAAAAGACTCTCGCATTCACACAAAAGACTCTCGCATTCACACAAAAGACTCTCGCATTCACACAAAATGCTCTCGCATTCCAACACAAGACTCTCGCATTCAACCAAAAGACTCTCGCATTCCAACACAAGACTCTCGCATTCAACCAAAAGACTCTCGCATTCACACAAAAGACACTCACATTCAAACAAAAGACTCTCGCATTCAGACAAAAGACTCTCGCATTCACACAAAAGACTCTCGCATTCACACAAAATGCTCTCGCATTCCAACAAAAGACTCTCGCATTCAACCAAAAGACTCTAGCATTCAAACAAAAGACTCTCGCATTCACACAAAAGAGTCTCGCATTCACACAAAAGACACTCGCATTCACACAAAATGCTCTCGCATTCCAACAAAAGACTCTCGCATTCACACAAAATGCTCTCGCATTCCAACACAAGACTCTCGCATTCACACAAAAGACTCTCGCATTCACACAAAAGACTCTCGCATTCACACAAAAGACTCTCGCATTCACACAAAAGACTCTCGCATTCACCCAAAATGCTCTCGCATTCCAACAAAAGACTCTCGCATTCACACAAAATGCTCTCGCATTCCAACACAAGACTCTCGCATTCAACCAAAAGACTCTCACATTCACACAAAAGACTCTCGCATTCACACAAAAGACTCTCGCATTCACACAAAAGACTCTCGCATTCACACAAAATGCTCTCGCATTCCAACAAAAGACTCTCGCATTCAACCAAAAGACTCTAGCATTCAAACAAAAGACTCTCGCATTCACACAAAAGACTCTCGCATTCACACAAAAGACTCTCGCATTCACACAAAAGACTCTCGCATTCACACAAAATGCTCTCGCATTCCAACACAAGACTCTCGCATTCAACCAGAAGACTCTCGCATTCCAACACAAGACTCTCGCATTCAACCAAAAGACTCTCGCATTCACACAAAAGACTCTCGCATTCACACAAAATGCTCTCGCATTCCAACAAAAGACTCTCGCATTCAACCAAAAGACTCTAGCATTCACACAAAAGACTCTCGCATTCACACAAAATGCTCTCGCATTCCAACAAAAGACTCTCGCATTCACACAAAATGCTCTCGCATTCCAACACAAGACTCTCGCATTCAACCAAAAGACTCTCGCATTCACACAAAATACTCTCGCATTCACACAAAAGACTCTCGCATTCACCCAAAATGCTCTCGCATTCCAACAAAAGACTCGCATTCACACAAAATGCTCTCGCATTTCAACACAAGACTCTCGCATTCAACCAAAAGACTCTCACATTCACACAAAAGACTCTCGCATTCACACAAAAGACTCTCGCATTCACACAAAATACTCTCGCATTCACACAAAATGCTCTCGCATTCCAACAAAAGACTCTCGCATTCAACCAAAAGACTCTAGCATTCACACAAAAGACTCTCGCATTCACACAAAATGCTCTCGCATTCCAACAAAAGACACTCACATTCACACAAAAGACTCTCGCATTCACACAAAAGACTCTCGCATTCACACAAAATACTCTCGCATTCACACAAAATGCTCTCGCATTCCAACAAAAGACTCTCGCATTCAACCAAAAGACTCTAGCATTCACACAAAAGACTCTCGCATTCACACAAAATGCTCTCGCATTCCAACAAAAGACTCTCGCATTCAACCAAAAGACTCTAGCATTCACACAAAAGACTCTCGCATTCACACAAAATGCTCTCGCATTCCAACAAAAGACACTCACATTCACACAAAAGACTCTCGCATTCACACAAAAGACTCTCGCATTCACACAAAATACTCTCGCATTCACACAAAATGCTCTCGCATTCCAACAAAAGACTCTCGCATTCAACCAAAAGACACTCACATTCACACAAAAGACACTCACATTCACACAAAAGACTCTCGCATTCACACAAAAGACTCTCGCATTCACACAAAAGACTCTAGCATTCACACAAAAGACTCTCGCATTCACACAAAATGCTCTCGCATTCCAACAAAAGACACTCACATTCACACAAAAGACTCTCGCATTCACACAAAAGACTCTCGCATTCACACAAAATACTCTCGCATTCACACAAAATGCTCTCGCATTCCAACAAAAGACTCTCGCATTCAACCAAAAGACTCTAGCATTCACACAAAAGACTCTCGCATTCACACAAAATGCTCTCGCATTCCAACAAAAGACACTCACATTCAAACAAAAGACTCTCGCATTCACACAAAAGACTCTCGCATTCACACAAAAGACTCTCGCATTCACACAAAATGCTCTCGCATTCCAACACAAGACTCTCGCATTCAACCAAAAGACTCTCGCATTCCAACACAAGACTCTCGCATTCAACCAAAAGACTCTCGCATTCACACAAAAGACTCTCACATTCACACAAAATGCTCTCGCATTCCAACAAAAGACTCTCGCATTCAACCAAAAGACTCTAGCATTCACACAAAAGACTCTCGCATTCACACAAAATGCTCTCGCATTCCAACAAAAGACTCTCGCATTCACACAAAAGACTCTCGCATTCACCCAAAATGCTCTCGCATTCCAACAAAAGACTCTCGCATTCACACAAAATGCTCTCGCATTCCAACACAAGACTCTCGCATTCCAACACAAGACTCTCGCATTCACACAAAAGACACTCACATTCAAACAAAAGACTCTCGCATTCACACAAAAGACTCTCGCATTCACACAAAAGACTCTCGCATTCACACAAAATGCTCTCGCATTCCAACAAAAGACTCTCGCATTCAACCAAAAGACTCTAGCATTCAAACAAAAGACTCTCGCATTCACACAAAAGACTCTCGCATTCACACAAAATGCTCTCGCATTCCAACAAAAGACTCTCGCATTCAACCAAAAGACTCTAGCATTCAAACAAAAGACTCTCGCATTCACACAAAAGAGTCTCGCATTCACACAAAAGAGTCTCGCATTCACACAAAAGACACTCGCATTCAACCAAAAGACTCTAGCATTCAAACAAAAGACTCTCGCATTCACACAAAAGAGTCTCGCATTCACACAAAAGAGTCTCGCATTCACACAAAAGACACTCGCATTCACACAAAATGCTCTCGCATTCCAACAAAAGACTCTCGCATTCACACAAAAGACTCTCGCATTCACACAAAAGACTCTCGCATTCACCCAAAATGCTCTCGCATTCCAACAAAAGACTCTCGCATTCACACAAAATGCTCTCGCATTCCAACACAAGACTCTCGCATTCAACCAAAAGACTCTCACATTCACACAAAAGACTCTCGCATTCACACAAAAGACTCTCGCATTCACACAAAAGACTCTCGCATTCACCCAAAATGCTCTCGCATTCCAACAAAAGACACTCACATTCAAACAAAAGACTCTCGCATTCACACAAAAGACTCTCGCATTCACACAAAAGACTCTCGCATTCACACAAAAGACTCTCGCATTCACACAAAATGCTCTCGCATTCCAACAAAAGACTCTCGCATTCACCCAAAATGCTCTCGCATTCCAACAAAAGAGTCTCACATTCACACAAAAGACTCTCGCATTCACACAAAAGACTCTCGCATTCACACAAAAGACTCTCGCATTCACACAAAAGACTCTCGCATTCACACAAAATGCTCTCGCATTCCAACAAAAGACTCTCGCATTCAACCAAAAGACTCTAGCATTCAAACAAAAGACTCTCGCATTCAAACAAAAGACTCTCGCATTCACACAAAAGACTCTCGCATTCACACAAAAGAGTCTCGCATTTCAACAAAAGACTCTAGCATTCAAACAAAAGACACTCGCATTCAAACAAAAGACTCTCGCATTCACACAAAATGCTCTCGCATTCCAACAAAAGACTCTCGCATTCACACAAAATGCTCTCGCATTCCAACAAAAGACTCTCGCATTCACACAAAATGCTCTCTCTTTTGCACTAAATTCTCAGACACTCACACTGTCATACATTAAAATGAAATCCTATTAATTTCACATAAAATGTTCTCACATCCTAGATTTTACCCCAGACTTTTAGACAAAAGGCTGTAACGTAACGTGCTGCTACATTATAAACATCTTTTGTGCTTCAGTAAACCTATAGCGCTTCCCTGTTTGTTTAAGCTCAACTCAACATCATATCCTCATCCTGTCATTCCTCCTGCTCTCAGAAAGGAGTCCCAGTAATGGCCTTCTGGATGTCACAATCTTGTCTCTCGTGAATCAGGAAGTTGGAAATAACTATCCTGTAAAACCTCCATTTTAACGTTTGACATTTAAAACAAAAGAAAATCAAAGGGGAAAGGAGATCTGTAGATTACAACCCCCGAAGGAAACAGTAAGTGCTTCTCAGCTCTTAACGTCTATTTTTCAGAATATCCCCGCACCGAGGCGAGCTGACCCCTCACCCCGTCTCTGCAGTGCTTTACAGCGTTTAACGCCGTCCTGTTTGTACGTGCGACGCTGTAAGCCGATAGCGTGATACATCAGAAAGGGAATTGTTCACGCCATCCCGGGCGCGGCGTCTGCCCTATCGCGGCACCTTTCACGCTCACGCACATCTGAAAGCCTGCGTAATGGACGGCTCTGGCTATTAAAGCCTCCAGGAGCGGATGATACGCTGGAACGGGTCCTCTAATAGTGTGTGTTATTGCTGTTTACCCGACTGAGCGATAGCTTCTGCCAGGACTTTCACAAACACACACACACAAACACACACACACACACACAAACACACACCTGAGTGACACCTCCTGTGGGAGACTTTCTCTTTAGGAAACCAATTCTCACAGGTTCACTGTTCAGAAAAAACACACACACACACACACACACGCACACACACACACAATTATTACCTGTCTATCACCAGCCTAGGTGTTATGAAAACTCATAATAATCTAAACCTTACTCTAATTATCACACACACACACATGCGTGGCGATAATTAAAAGGTTAATGCCGGCCGCAGCGTCGCAGGAAACAGCTGCTTAAAGATGCATGCAGAGGCTCCCGAGGTTAAACGGAGCTAAGCTGGCCTGTAATTTAAAGAAGAGAAGCCTGTCATTCAGCCTGACCGCAAAATACCGTAGCGTTCAAGCTGTTATTCAGAGATCACCTTTAACACACACGGCAGAAAAACAAAACTTTTTCATTCTCGGTGTTTTCACTTTAAATGCACCAGAAAACGTTGTTGCAATCTCATAGTGTCATTTTCATCATCCAGCTCTCGTTTACACCCGTAATGCTCTCTCATTCTCAAAACGGTCTCACATTTACACCAAAACCTTCACGTTCACACAAAATGCATTCAATCATCACTTTTAAAAAAAAAAAATACATAAATGCATTCACTTTCGCACCAAACGCTTTAACCTTCTCTCAAAGTCCATTCATGTTAAATAATTCACTGTTTCTTTTTATGCAAATGCTCTCACATTTACGCAAAGTTCTCAGATTGTAACATAAAACTCTCGCACGGTTAATATTCGCCTTCTAGCATTCATCTACAGCGGTACCTCAGCATAACAAATTTAACCCGTTCCTGGGGCGAGTTCTTAAGGTGAATGTTGTATTGTGAAACGCATTCTTCAATAGGGAATAATGTAAATGCAGGTAATCCGTTCCAGCGACCCAAAAAATATGACCAATGTTACCAGTTTCCAAAAATATAATCATATGTTTGCATATAAAAACAATCAAAACATTTAGAAAAGACATTTAAATAAAGTAAAATTTGAAATAAATAGACATTAAACCTCACTTGACCTTAATTTATGATTCCTCTCGGCACCGGCTGCTTTAAAAACCAAACTGAAAGCGCCTTCCTTTTCTTCTTGCTACCGTCCTTGATAACATTCTCAGGACCCATAGTGCTACAGTATGTCTTCACTAAATCTTACACAAATGTAAACTTGCGTCGCTTGTTTTTCCACTGAGGCAAACAAGTTTTGAACGTCTCTCGGGCATACATGCAAGTTAGCTGGCGTTCGGTTTGGCTCGGTTCATTCCCTCGAACATGGCGAGGCAAATTTCCTTCAGGGGAACATTCATGGGGCAGGGTGTCCGTATGCCGAGGTACCCCTGGAATTCTTTTGAATTTACACAGAACGCATTCAGACTCAAAATGCGTTCATATTCAGACATGTTTTCACATTCACACAATTATTTACCCCTTATTGATATTTACATAAAATGCTCTCGCTTTTAGGACTAAGATTAAAAAACAGTATTTCTTTATTTTTCATCACTCTTTCTGATACAGAATGTCTCTCTCACACTCTGACCGCAACACTCACTCTCAGGAAAAGAAAAAAAAAAAACTGACAAAATGTTTGATTGACTGCTCTGAAGTTCCCACCTCTTTTTGTAACCTCCTCCATGGCAACCAGAGACTGAAGTGTGGAGCGCATGAAATACCTGTCAAGTCGACGGATGTATGACTAAGCACCCCACCCACACACCCACACACACACACACACACACACACAGTAGGTGTTCCTGATGGTTGTAGAAAGTGCTGCACTTCTTTCTATCGTTAATCATTTCCTGCCAGTAGAATTGAAGTATCATTTCCATCAGGGGCACTCATCACCCTACCTACACACACACACACACACAGAAAGAGAAAGAGAAAGAGAGAGTCACTTTCACACCTGACAAGGTGTTACAAATCCTTTGAATGATTTAATTACTGCAGAATAATTAAAACTTTCCTAGTTGCTGCTGTTTTGGCTGCTAGTCTTCATGTTCCTCAAGCAGCAGCAACCCCGTGATCCACTAGGGGGCAGTGTGGAATCGCAGGACAGATTTCTAGATTTGTCTGAAATCCCCGCTTCGTTGTGATTACTCAGCTCAGGGTAAAATCCAGCAGAAGTCTGAGAAGCTCAAGAATTGGCATCAGCGTCTATCTTTGTCGCTAATGAGGGCTTAATATTTTCAACAACTAGCCGTGTTAGCAATCCAAACACGCCCTCGGTTATGAACAAGGACAAAAACATAGACGCTGATGAAGAACTTTAGGAACTTTCTCAAGCTGTATTATGTTTTCTGACATCTTCACCACTAGAGAGTTTATGCTATTCCTGTTTTCAGTTGAGGTACTACTGAAAACTCTGCTTTCCACTTTTAGTAACGTGACTAGCGATGAGCTAGCATGAATCATATCAGGGTTTGTTTTCCCCCAAGGCTAATTATGCTTTCAGATTCCTGTCCACTGATGAGTTTTTCATTTATTAATCTGAAAACCATCAACGTTTTCATCAACAAGTTCTTACAAGTCATGCTGAGAATGCTAAGTTATTTATAATTGCATTTTAATGAGCGTTAAATGAGCTGAACTGCAACTGTCAAAGAAGATATTGTAACTAATGTCATTTGCTAGTGATGCTAATGCTAATGCCACTTCTAATCAGCCATGCCTTCATTATGAATCAGTAGAATAATGCTAATATTTATACTTAAACATGCAACAGCTATCTTATTTATCAGTTGTGATGTTAAAATGTTAATGCTAACACTGTTAGCAGGTCTTCAACTTTATGCATGCTATGACATAAGACTACCGCTAATGTTAACCAGCCAGCACCTTGCCCCCCCCCCCCCCCCCCCACTGTGAATTTGTCAGGATGCAAATGCTAACCTTAAGATACTCATATATAACATCTATTTATTTATTTATTTATTTATTGGAAAGCTGTTGCTAGTACACATGCTAATGTTTAAACCTAACCTACTGTTAGTGTTAGCTCACAATATTTACCCTAACCTATTGCCCCAACTAGTAAGGAAATGACAACATTGCATTATGGGTAAACACATGGTAATGTTCAAAACTGTAAGGAACCGCATGCTAGCTAGAGTTAATTAGTGTATGAAGTGTAAATAAGTATGAACATTTGTCAAAACTGTGGTAAAAAATACAGCAACATTTAAAAGAACTTCCTCAAAACGCGCAAGTCGTCATCTCTTCCAGATGATTTTCAGCAGCTTACAGTCACGCGTGGTCGGTTTCGCTGAAAATGCATTAAGGACCGCAAGGAAAAACTCCAGACGACTTTGGTCGTGGAGAATATATGAAAGAGATTTGTAACACAAAATGACATAAATCCTCCGGAATGAAATCACAAGAGGAAGCGCGGATCAGAAAGAGGATTGCAGCGGCAGAGAACGTGGAGAAATGCGAGTTTGGAAGGGTCAGATAGCAAAACTGTGAGCTGTGTCTGAGTTAACAGGGTTCAAAATGGAGGTTTTTTAAACGGAACATTTGTGAACATTATCACCATTATACCATTATAAATGGGTTTCTTCATGATTCTTCTAAATCAGGGGTGTCCAAATCCAGTCGTGGAGGGCCAGTGACCAGCGCAGTTTGTAATTCACCAACAACTAAACACACCCACTGAACCTAGTAATTAACAGATGAGTTAAATCAGTTGTGTTTGAGAAGAAGAAGCACCAAACTGTGTTGGACACTGGCCCTCCAGGACTGGATTTGGACACCCCTGCTCTAAATCAATCTGAATTTTAAAGGTTTCTTTAAAGGACAAAAAGTCTTAATCAAGTTGGGCAAACGACAGGCCCATCATTAAAACTATTCACGTGAAAAAGAAAAAGAAACTCCTTTCATGATCTTTTAGTGAAGTGCAAAAAATCTATTTTCCCCACTATCACCCACACTGTTAAGTTTCTTTTGCCCCGCCCCTATATCGAGTTCCTTTTAACCTGCTCTTTCTCCATAATGTTGAGTTTCATTTGCCCCACCCCCATATCCAGTCACACTTCACCTGTCCCTTCCCCGACAGGATGCTATATTTCATTTGCCCGGCCACATCCAGTGATATTTCACCTGCATCTCTTCCATACCCCAAATGAGTTTCATTTGCTCCTCCCCCAAATCCATCACATTTCACCTGCCCATTTCCCACACACTGTCGAGTTTCATTTGCCTCTCCCCACACCCAGTCACATTTCTTGTTGAAGTGATCTCAAATCTAGACTAGAATGTACGCTAACTCCCTGTCTGTTTTGGGAAAACTTGCATATCAGTAATCATGGGAGGTTTGGATCATTTTACCAACTCAGATCTTTGAGTCTCGTTCCGCAAAATGAACAGATCTTTTTCGTTCATTTTAGCAAAATGTAATTCAAATGTTACATGTTGATTCCCTAACAACAGCTACCTATGCAAACGTTGATGACGCAACAAACGAGACAGAAATATAATCTTATAAGAAAAAGAAAAGATTAATTCATCATTTATCTGGGTCTTTAGTCTACATTATTGACTAGAATGACTCGAGAGATGAACTAATCAATTGTCTTTTTGGCGCAGACTGCATTCATTAAACTTACGGGGTTGTCACATGATCAGCAAATGACTCGAAAAACCTCAAGACGCGAAAGGTGAACTAATCAATTCTCTTTCTGGCTCAGACTGCATTGCGTGGGACTGTCCTGACTCGGGAAACCCGAAGCCTCGAAACAGATGAAATAATTCCTGTACAGAACCTATGATATTCCGCATTGTCACCTGAATGAATCATTTCCTGAGACGTCTCGTTCTTCCCGAGTCGCACTTAAGATTTGTTTAAAATGAACAAAATGTTAAAAAAAAAAAAAAACTACCCATGTGATGGAGGGGCAGCCAATCAAATTCTAGTATGGCAGTAGAATTACTTGGCGGTTCACATATAATCATGCTTCCGTTTGACATTGTTTTTAATGCTGCAGTCGTTTTTTTGGTAAATGAATTTGAACAAACCATTTAATTGATCAGACTCAAATTCTTGTCATTCTAAGACCTTAAATTATTTCACCAATTAGCATGCTGGCTTGTAAACTAGGTCATTGCTAAACACAGTTGTCCAATTAGCAAATGCAACTCTTACGTTCTCTTTACATCATAAATACCATTTTATTGTTAAGGAGAATTTCTTTTTCGGCTTTTTAGGAGGTTTGTTAGGATGGAAAATGTATTATTTTGTAGTAGATATTGACCTAAAATGATGTTGGCTCAGGTTAGCAAAATAACGCAGAATGCTGGCTTTATATATGTTATGGAACAGGGTGCCAAATCATTTATTAGCTGACCTCATTATGATTCACAGTTATAAACAGAGTAAAAATGTATATTATGGTGATTAGTGACGTTTTGTTTGAAAGAAAAAGAAGTCATAGTTTTCCGTTTCAGTCCATCTTTCTTTGTGTATGTTTCTGTCCCAGAGAAGTGACACTATTCAGATGCCGGCATAGGGACCCTCACTTACTCATAACAAGCTGGAAAATTACAGCAAGAGAAGCGACAGACTCACCGTGTGCCAAACAAACTGCAATTGTCAAGGGCAAAAAAGGCAGCTAATTAATATTGACAGTGACGCTGTCAGTCAAAAAAGGTCATTTCATACTTTCTAAAGACTTGTTTTAATGAGAATCCTGAATGTGTCCATGTAAAGAGTTGGATGGAAATGTTATTAAAAGTAATAATTGAAAAAAGTTTTTTAATTGTCTGAAAGTTGTCGTGTGGACACAATGAAGACGAGAACAGATTTATTGGCAGATTATGTGTGGTCCATTATCTTATTATTTTTCTTTCAAATACTTAAGCTGTGAGTGGCTGATAGATTTATGGCATATTTATTGCAAGAAGTGGGTTTGTAGAGATAGGGATAGGGCAGAGGGGGATGGGATAGAAATGAAAATTGATATAGAACGGATGGGGTTAGGGTTAGGGTTAGAAATGGAGATGGGCCTGTAGGGACAAGGATGGAGATGGGACACATGAGGATTGGGTAGAAGCGAAGGTGGCGCTATAGAGATAGGAATAGAGATGGGGCACATGCGGATGGGGTCAAAATGAAGATATGTCTGTTGGGACAAGCATGGAGATGGGGCACATGGGGATGGAATACAAATGAAGATGGGCCAGTAAGGATAGAAATGGGGCACATGAAGATGGGTTAGAAATGAAGATGGGCCTGTAGTGACAAGGATGGAGATGGGACACATGAGGATTGGGTAGAAGTGAAGGTGGGGCCATAGAGATAGGAATAGAGATGAGGCACATGTGGATGGGGTAGAAATGAAGACAAGCCTGTAGGGACAAGCATGGAGATGTGGCACATGGGGAAGGGGTAGACATGAAGGGATAGGGAAAGAGATGAAGCACACAGGGACAAGATAAGAACAAATATGGGGTTGCCGGGATGTGGTGGGCCATATGACTACTGGATAGGTGTCCAGGTTTGTGTGAAAAACACAGGGGTGGTAATGGGGGGTATGGTGTGAAGATTAAGATGGGCCTTTCTCGGATGTGTCAAGAATAAAGATTGGGCCTGTTTGGTGTGGGGTGGGAGTAGAAATAAAGATGAGGCACAAAGAATGGTGGTGAACTAAAGATCGGGCTGTAGAGATGAGAATGGAGATGGGGCACTTGGGGATAGGGTGGAAGTGAAGATGGGAATTTAAGGATAAGGATGGCGATGAGGCACATTGGGGTGGGGTAGAAATGGTATAATTAGATTAAGCATGTGGGTAAAATTGAAAAAAAAAAGGTCTGTAGGCATGTAGATGGAGCACATGGGGATGAGGTAGAAGTAAAGGGGCTGTATGGGTAGGGATGGAGATGGGGCTCATGAGGATGGGGTAAAAGCTGTGGCCCGAGGGGTGGAAAATGATAAGGGGCACATTGCGATGAGGTAGAAATGAAGATGTGTCTATAGGGAAAGGGATGAGGTAGAAATGAAAATGGAGCTGTTGATGGTGATGATGGAGCACATGTGGAGGAGTATAAATGAAGATAAAGCTGTAGGGACAAGGGAGGAGATACATGGGGATGGTGTAGAAATGAAGTTGAGGCACATAGAATGGTGTGGAAATAAAGATAGGGCTGTCGAAATAAGGCCTGATGGAGATGGGGGCCATATGGATGAAGTAGAAAAGAAGATGAAGCTGTAGATGTACGGCGGGAGATGGGAACATGGAGATAGGGGTAGAAGTGAAGATATGGCTGTAGATAGGGTGAAGCAGATGAGGCACAGGAGGATAGGGTGAAGATTTGGGATGGGTGGAAATACATGAGGCCTAGGGTTGGGGATGGAATGGCGAAGGTTGTGGGGTAGAAATGAAGAGGTTGCAGGGATGGAATAGGGAAGGGGATGTGGTTTTTAGGGGGCTTTCTGTAATCTTCCTGCTACAAAGTCTCTTGCAGTTTTCCCGAGATGAAACCTACATGTGGAATATGACTTCATTTAAGTCACTTTAATCTAATTTAATATAAGGATGCGTAAACTATAGGACTCTCACGGGAATTTTGACTTTAGAATATCTTCATGCCGCATTTGATCATCGCGTTGTCCGCACCGTGATGTTTTCCACTGCCTCTGGAGTAAAGAAGAAAAAAAATCAATGAGCCGTGATCGAGGCCGTGTTTGTCAGTTTTCCCACGATCTTATCTGAACCCATTACCTCACGCCCGTGAAGACGACGTGAGAGACGCGGCCTACGCTTAAAGACGCGTCAAGCTGATGGTGAGCAATCTGGAGAAATTCCATGACTGGGAGTGTCATTATTTCTTTCTTTCTTTCTTTCTTTATTTGCAAAGTGAGAGTTATTTGTTCTTCATTAAAATATTACAATTAGCATAAAGCAATCTGAAATGGATTAAGGTGTATGAGGAAGCGTCTCCACCCAGTGAGGTTTGTTTTTGAGCTTGAATATTCTGTTTGACACACATAGAGAGTCTTTCTTTCTCTCTCTCTTTCTCTCTCTCTCACACACACACACACACACACATGCCTTATCTGTAGCGAACATATTTTCTGTGATTCAGGAAACTCCCCATGGTCTTACATCTCCATGTCATATTGCTTGCGGCGTTCTGGATTATTAGTGTTATATATATTCTCTCTCTCTCTCTCTCAAGGACTTTGCGGCTTTATTTGTCTCCGCAGCTGGTGGATTGTCACAGCGGAGCCACTACAGATTATGACAACCTGTATTGTCATCAGTGTGTGTATGTGTGTGTGTGTGTGTGTGTGTGCTTGTGTGTCATTGCTGTATAAATATGAAACAAGGACAAACACACACATCCCCATATACACACACAACTCACTTTATGAGCCCCAGTGTGTGAAGTCACACTCGCTCCGAGGCACCACATTATGAATTAAACATGGGGATCATATTCAATAAGATACATCGGCAACATACAGGTGTGAGCGCGCGCACACACACACCACACACACACAAACACATGGTGTATTTTCTTGAAATACTGCTTATCGTAAGGACACTGAAAGATGGCAGAAGAAGATTTATCTCTTCAACGTGACCGAGCAGAATGTACACGTGTATAATTTAGTCCCTGATACCAAATCACACGTGTCCTGTCTTTGTGCTCAATTTACTATGTTTTTTTAATTTTTTTATGTAAAATAATAAAGATGATATTTTTCTCATGCACATAAACTCGACCTGTTCATCACCAGCGGCAATTTGGTCACTTTGTAAATGACTCATTCTGCTTTCTCAGAAGTAGCTTCACACTTTTTTTTTTTTTTTTGAACATATTTAACTCCTTATCGTCCATCAAACAGGACAGAGTTGTTAGGAAAGAATTTTCGCCTTAAGAACTGAAATTTTGCACGATATTTGCCATGTCATGTGAAGCATTTTCGGCATACAGGTATCCCCTGAATGACAAATGAGTTCCGCTCCGGGAGCACGTTCGTAAGTCGATTTTGTTCTTAAGTCTGACAAAGTGAGTCTAATACGCCTTTGACACAAATATACAATGTAAAGCCGACTCATCAGCCGATTTAGTGAATAAATAGTTGGTGATATTGGTAATACTTTTGGGTAGCTGGAATGGATTATCTGCATTTACATTATTTCCTATGGGACAATGCTTTTTACAGATTAAATCCTTTGCCGAGGTTCTGCTGTATTTAATATTTAATGTTCAGTATCAGAGCTGAATGTAATGTGGCACGATTGTTTACTGTAGCTGATGTAACTGTAAGGGAGAGGTTTCAGAGATGTTCTATAATGTTTAATGTAACTAGAATCATATTTATATATATATATATATATATATATATATATATATATATATATATATATATACCTCATAAAGTATTTATGATATATGGTGTTTAATTCAGCAGGAAAAGATCCTGTGTGTGCTCTTGGCCGACATTGTGTTATCACGAGTACACCAGTTTCACACTTTAAATACCAGTGAGCAGATGACACACAGCGCTGTTGCGTAACAGATGGCCATCTTGAAGCACTTTATGAAAGCCTAGTATTGTTCTCAGTCCAAAAAGGAGAAGGAGCATTATTTGTGTGCGTGTGTGCTTTGATTGCTCCACAAACTTTCCAATATGGAATTAATTCAGAAGGCGTTATTGCGTTCATGGAAAAGGACCTGAGGGAAAGCAGGCGCGCTGTAAATCAGGTGGCTACTAACAAAGGACCAATTCAGGATCCATTCTGATGAAGTGCTCCATCTGTTCGGTGGTTAGATTCGACGCAATGGCGTTAAAACTGACTGAAACACCAAGACACACCGGTGTGTGTGTTCAGTGCACTCGCTCCATAAGGAGAGCTCGGAGTAAAGGATATATCAGTGTGTGTGTGCTTGATTAACCCCCCCCCCCCACCCCCCACCCCCTTTAACCTACATATACACAACTGTGTGTAATATACAGCAGTGAAGTATGTTGGCTTCTGCTCTACACACACCCACACATGCACACACACACACACACACACACACACACACATGATCAACCCGCCATCATAACTCAAGGTTTTGACCTGAAAATTTCCAAAGTTAACACGTGACATCATATGAGTGTCAGGAGATTGTGAGGAGAAAAAAAGAAATATTCGTGTAAGAAAATCTGGAAATCAAAAGTAATGTAGAAAACACATGGAAATAAACAAGCCGTGGGTAAGGCGTGAAAAAAATAATGATATCACAAGTGGACATAAATTAATCATGGAAAAAATTATGTTGGAAAAAATTCAGCAATTTCATGTAAAAAAAATCATGTAAGGAAATAGAGGATTTGTGTGTAAAAATCACAGAAACGAGTGTCGTATTTGAATAAAATAGAATTTTTACTTCTGTCTTTTTAATGAAGTCTTTGTCACAGTACAGTGGAACCTTGGATTACGAGCATAATTCGTTCCGGAAGCGGGCTCGTATTCCAAAACACTCGTAAACCAAATCTCATATTTCCCATAAGAAATAATGAAAACTCAAATAATTCGTTCCACAGCCCCCAAAAAAAATTAATGCAGAAAAATTGTTAATACAATATATAAAATAAAAATAAAACAAATTAACCTGCACTTTACCTTTAAAAAAAGTAAAAATAAATCCCAACAGATAAGTGTTTCTGTTTGTGCATGCATTGTGGAATTAGCCCCTTCCCTCGCCTCGTCTTACACAGTAAAACTCCTCCTCCCTCCCCCCACCTCGCTTTTTAAGTTTCACAACAAACACACACAACGGAAACACTGTTTAAACGGGAAAAAAGGAAATCTCTCTAATGACACTCGCGTGAGCGCAGACTAACGGAATCACTGCTGTAAAGTAAAAAAAAAAACAACAAAAAAAAACAAATGAACCAGCACCTTACCTTTGAAAAGAATCGTGACAGAGCAGAGTTTCTGTGTAGAGCAGAGTGTGTGTGTCTGTGTGAAGCTGGGGAGGAGGGGGTGTAAAGGCGAGAGAGTGTGTGTGTTTGTTGTGAAACTTATAAAGCGAGGTGGAGGGAGGGAGGAGGAGTTTTAAGTCAAAATTGATTAGAAATCTTTGCTCGTCTTGCGGAACACTCGTAAACCGAGTTACTCGCAATCCGAGGCTCCACTGTATACATTACTGCGCAGTGAAATAATTTTCTTCACATATCCCAACTTAGGAAACTGGGGCCAGAGTGCAGTGCCAGCCACAGTTATACAGCGCCCCCTGGAGGAGACAGGGTTAAGGACATTGCTCGAGGGCCCAACAGTGGCAGCTTGGTGAATCTGGGGCTCGAACCCGCTGGCCTTCTGATCAGTAAGCCGTAGCCTTAACCGGCTGAGGTACCACTTTCACCCAGTGGTGGAAACTTGCCTTGGGCGATAGTGATACACTGAGTGACTGCGCTGGCAAAAACTACCACAATGAAAAACAGCAAGAGCACAGTACAAGGGCAGTTCAGCAGCGCGTACAGGATAAAAGCCACACAAAGGCATTAAATACAAGAAAGAAAATATGAATATGAAATATATAATTAATTAATAATGATAAAAACTCGCCGAACTAGATATACGTCCTGTTCACAGCTTGTTCATTGAGTAATGTAATAGATACTGGAATAAAAGAGAGTTAGAATAATTTCTTGTTTTCTGCACTTGCTGAAGGTTCTTTTCTGCACTTGCTTTCTGCTATGGCGTTATCAAATGTTAGCCTGATCTTCCTTTCCACCCTGTACAGTACAGAGTCTAAAGTCAGAGAAAGTGTCTAAAGTCAATTTACCACATTAATATTCCACATGAACGCTGCATTATACAGTAAGTTCTTGTCTATGTACCTGTCCAAGTATTAGTTAGAGTGGTTGTAGCATATTAAAAGCCGTCCTGGAGCAGACAGGGTTAAGGGCCTTTCTCGAGGGTTCAGCAGTGCTGGCGCTCTAACCACGAGTAACCCACAGCATTAACCGACTGAACCACCGCCGGGAGTTTAAGTTGCCACTGTTGGTCCCTTTTTCTTTTAAAAAACCCTTAACTTCTCAGATGTACAATGAGGTTAAGAAAATGTAACGGCCAAAAGACATGAATGAATTGTTTAAAAGTTTATAAAGCAATGAATTGTGAGTAAAAAAAACAAAAAATTGGGAAAATAAAATAAAAATTGTGTGTAAAAATCGTGTAAATAAATGAATAATTTAAAAATCAGGCAAAGGAAGATATGAACTGTGTAAACAAAAAACAAAAAAGAAAAGAAAAAAAAAAAGAAATTAATTGTGTAATGCATTAATTTTGTTAAAAAGTCATGTGTAGAAATAAGTGAGAATAAATTATTTTGTAGCCATAAAGAAGACTTTCACCATTCACTATATGTTTGAGCCTAAAAATGGAAATTATTTATTTGTTTATTTTAGTCAAAAATCAAGAAATAAACATTGATTTGCCCAAACGTGTCTAATAGCATGGCGCAATACTGAAGGACTCCATTAAAGTCCGGGACACGATTGATGAAAGCGTTATAGAGGCGCTTTGTGCGTCCGACGGGTACAAATGCTGCCTCGTCTCACTGAGGAGTGTTCGTCTAGCTAAAGTCTGACCTTATCACTTAATCCAGATCAATACATTCACATCAACGCTCGGGAACAAAGCGCTGCTTCATTTGCAATGCCGTGGCCCTTTGCACCATTACAAAGGTCAAGGTGGAGTACAGAGTTTTAGAACCACACACACATAACCAACATAGGAAAAAGTATTATTCCAAACCTGTTCATTATTCAATTGAAGTGTGTCAATCAGACCCCTTATCTCCATCAATTACAACCTTAAATGCTACAGCATACCAAGACATTTTGGACAATGCTACCTGTATTTGCTTCCAAATTTGTGGCAACAGTTCAAGGAAGGTCCCTTTTCTATTCCAACATGATAGTGTCCCAGTGCACCAAGCAAGGACTGTAAAGACATGGTTTGATGAGTTTGGCGTGGAAGAACTTGACTGGCCCGAACACAGAACCTCAACCCCATTGAGCACCTTTGGGATGAACTGGAAAGGAGATTGCGAGCCAGACCTCATCGAATTCCCTCAGAAACCCCATCACAATCCTGTTGACAGACTTCAAAGAAAAGTGGAAGCTGTTAAAGCTGCAAAAGGGAGACTGACTTCATATTGAATCATATGGATACAATAGCATTGCAGGTTTGGCCAAATACTGTGCTTTGGTCCACATAGTGTATGTAGTACGCATCATCAGAAGAACGTTAAGTGTTATTGCAGGAAGCAGGGTTAATGGTGTCCAGGTTTCCTGATACCCCCCCCCCCGATACCTGAGGGCTCTGGCTTGCATCCAGATAAAAGCGGAACAGCTTGAAATGGCGATCTCTAGAGTCTAGAGGTGAATCCATGCTTCACAGCTGGTGTGATCAAGGAACAGCTTTTTTATAAGAAAT
The DNA here is from genome assembly GCA_030347435.1 of Clarias fuscus. Lineage (NCBI taxonomy): Eukaryota > Metazoa > Chordata > Actinopteri > Siluriformes > Clariidae > Clarias > Clarias fuscus. The sequence continues at coordinate 2,504,436 of CM059225.1, forward strand.
CCTACAACAGAAACAGAAGGCATCGTGCCATGCAGGGCGTATGCCCACCTTCTGAGGATCCACCTCAAACCTGATCTGGATAAAGTCCTCACGATGAATGAACGAACCTGGGAGAGGAGTGATGCTATTATGAATATCGGCAAATGATGACTGAAAGATAAGCTAGACCACACACGCTGAATATACTGAACATATAGGACCCATAGCCGGGTCCTCATAAAGGTCCTCATAAAGGTCCTCATAAAGGCCCTCATCAGGGTCATTAAATGAGTTTAGAATCCATGTTTGACATTAGAATTATCGCTGTATGAAAGAAAATGGAACAGAATAAAAAGCCAGTCGAACAAATGAAGTGTCAAAATTACACATGCAATTATCTGGATCATGTAAAAATCACATATTAATCATGTGTGAAAAGATTCAACTGTCCAAATAAATGAAAAAAAATAAAAATAAACATAAAACATGATGTGTGTAGAAATAAACAAATTGTGTATGAAAATCATTTGTGAAAATAATAATCAATTGTGAGTTTTCTATGTTGGTCCATTAGGGGGCAAACTGGAGCAATAATCTCAGGGTTGTAACCTGGGCTACTGACAATTTTGTTCTAATGATGTAAGTCGTTTTGTCAATTATGTGTAATAATAAAATAAATCTAACTTCATTTAAGACAAAGTTAATTAAATGAAATGAATTTTCTTTTCTTTTTTTTTTTTTAATATTTAACAAACAAATAAATAAACAAACAAACAGGGCTTGAAAAGACATCAAGGTTTTCCTCCAAATAAACTTCAACCTGAACATAATATTAACTCCATCCTGTGAAGATCATTAAAATGTATCCAAGCCTAGGTTCCACACACACACACACACACACACACACACATCTCACCAGAGTTTGCTAATAATGTGTCCTGACGTCTCCTTGTAAAAGAAGACGAGAACGATGAAAAACATTACCTCTCCCTCTCCTCATCTTTGATCTATTTATTTATTTTTTGCTCTCAGACTCCAGTAAACAAGTCTGTTCATGGGTTTTTTTTTTTTTTTTTTTTCCCCCCGAGAAACACTACGAAGGCTGAACATTCTGCGCTGTTTGACACGCTCCGGAACAAAAGCTGGGAAACGTCAATAAGCGGCGAGCCAAACAACGGAGCGGTGTTTATTTACAGCGCAGCGCCGCTGAGAGGGAAAGATCATTCGGAAAGGTGAAACCTGGATCATGAAGCTTGCGTTTGACGGCTCCTAACAGGTACCAGGCGTGCAAGCTTTGGACAGTAATGCCAAACTAAAGCTCGTACCTTTATTTCCTACAACGTAGATACGAGTCTTTGAAATTTAAGTAGAAAACAAGAGGTAACAATCTTAACAATGTTCCAGAGTAAATATTATGAGGCGGCCCATGAGTGGAACAGTGACACTAGGATGTGTAGCTATCTGTGTGACTGGGCGTGTCCCAGGTGTTGTCCAGGGGTTAATGACAGCCGCCTGGCCACGCCCACATTCACACCCAGTCACAGAAGCACTTTCAGCAGCAACGCACTGATCTGATCACGTCATGTCGTCTTAAACAACACTTTCCCTCCTACACTGTGAAAGAAAAATGGTGAGAAAACTCACATTATCAAGGCAGCATGATGCAAGAGATGATTGCGGTTTCTCAGCATTGCTCAGGGTTTCGGAAACAGCCTGCCATACAACCGCATTTTAGTACATACGTTCACTAAATAAATAAATAAATAAATAAATAGATAGCTAAAAAGGCCTTTTGTTGGACACATTTTTTAGTCTATGTGATATGTACATTATTGAAGATGTAGTTGACCATTGTGACCATCGACAGCCAAGCTCAAAAAAAAAAAAAAAAAAAATGCCTGAATTGTTTCCAAGGTGTACCTCGTCTCATTTGGATCGTCAATGTATATGGCACATAGAAGACAAGAAAAGGTATGCAGAGGCAGTACTGAGGTCTGGCATGTCATGCAGCACATTGCCACGTCTAGCACATTGGGAGATCCCACTTGGTGGGTGGAACAGAGATTATCATATGTAATTGAGCATTTTGACTCAAATTTTAGTTTCATTTTTACACTGAAACTTTATTTTGTTGTTTTACTTGTAATACTTTATTCTATAGTCGGACAAATAGTAAAAGAAAATAATACATCATTGTTTCTGCTTCCGAGTGCAAATTTACAGGATCGTCATCGTCCCGAAGCCAAACTGGCGCTCTGCTCTGTCTCTGCCGCGTGGACAGGGGGCGCTAGATGGGCAACTTGGTTTATACCCTACTTAGGGCGCAAATGAGCACGGCAGCTGGGATTTGAAACACAAAAAACTACAAAGCGATAAAATAAAAATAAAAAAAATGCTACGAGGAGTAAATAAATAATAATAATAATAATAATAATAATACATGGTTAGAATGAAAAAAAAAAAGCTCCGGCCAGACGATATCCAGGCCACGAGGGGACGTGAAATCATGAAATTGCCTAAAGATTAAACTGAAAGTAGCCTAAGGACACAGAAAGGATGGCCTCCATAGAAATTGGAACTGGTCAGGATATTTATTGAGTAATTATAAATACTCCATGACATACTGTAGACCCCTGTCTCAGCCACGGCACTGCTATCACATTTGGTGCATTTACTTGTATTGTTTTCTAACACATTTCTCTTCTTTCTTTTATCTGGCCTTTTATGCCCCCCCCCCCCCCCCCGCCCTCCCCCCCACACCGCCCGCCTTTTTTTCTTTCCTGCCGTCCATGTTGATTAAAGGCTAAGACGACGGCTCTCTGGTCCGGTCCGGTCCGGGCTCTTTCGGCTCTTTTTCATGTGACCAGGGTTGAATTAGTCGACCAGCTGGGGATCTCAGAGGGCCACTAGCTCTTGTTGTCTCATTGCCTCCTGGAGCGGAAGGCAGGGGTGTGATCGATACCTGTGTGTGTGTGTGTGTGTGTGTGTGTGTGTGTGTGTGTGTGCTTGTGTGTGTGTGCGCTTGTGTGTAAGGCTAAGATGCAGATGCCTGTAGCATATGCTGTAACAAGTAGTTCTAAATTATAATGCTAACATGGAATCTCTCCTGATTAGCCCCTCCGGCATTGGTATCCAAAACCAACAAGGAAGGGATTGTAAGCTGTTGGGTTAGTTCCAGTAGGAAACCTAAATTGCATTGATAACTATATAATCGATGAACACTAACATGATGTAAATCTAGCATTTTATTTATTTATTTATTTCTTTTTTGCAGAAAACTGTTTTTGTGACACAATCAGCCTGAAAATGAAATCACTGCAAGCTTAAACAAGAAATTTTATGAGCACTACGTTCTAGCAGTAATGTTATAAATAAAAATAACTAACATGTCAAAATAGAACCTCATTATACAGTAGGTCGCGATAGTCAGCAGGATGTTGAAAACGATGTTTTGTTTTTAATTTCACATCAACGTACACTGTTTTTCAGCTAACTGTAACATTCGGATTATGGAAAAAAATTTTTTTTTTACTTGTAAAAAAAAAAATCTCGGAAATCTTTTGGAAGAGTTTCAAAATATTTGGAGTTCACAATGTACTAAATGTATTTCAGCACTGCCGGGATGCCTGTAGACTCGGAGTGAACAGTTAAATATATTAAACAGTGATGTAAGTGAATACTTAGTCTATCAGAGGTTTACTGTACGTTCTTCCAATATTCAGAAACATTTTTACCATCCCATGACCGTAAAAGACATTCATTTAAACACCCAATGCCAAACTCTACTTAACGAGATTGCACATTATATTTATTTGAGAGCTCCTAATCAACGAACAGGCAAATTATACAAAATTGACATGCCCGCTTATCCAAACAACGGGCAAACAAATGGCAGGAATGTTTTAAATAAATAAATTGATTCAATCTTTTATTTTATCTGACCCGCCTAAACACCCCTGCATGCGTTCGGTCTGTTATGTAAAGCAATTATCCTGCCGCTTCCTTTTGCTGCTCTGAAAGAAAAGAGCATTAGAGGCAACAAAGCGCTTTTCTGTATGCCTGAACAATGAACTTTTCCTCCTGACCTTTTCAGGTTTGTGTGTTTGTGTGTGTGTGTGTGTGTGTGTGTTCTATGAGTCACAGCTGCTTTGTGTAATCGGAGGTTTGTTGCAGATCTACTGGAGGGCTGAGGGTACAAATCTGCGTGCGTCTATTCCTTTCACACTCTAAAGCTAAATCAAAAGTGTATTTTTTTTTTTTTTTTTTTTGCTTATATGTGGGTGTAACACTAGACGTTTCTTCACATCACCTCGCGTCCTCATTTTGTTGAGATTCATTTGTAGGCAGGAATTTACATACACTTTGGTTGAAGTCATTAAAACCGCTCCAAAGATTCCATGTTAACAAACTATAGTTTTTCTTGAGTCGGCGGGGACGTCTAATTTATGCAAATGTTCCATTAAGTGTTTTCCAGTAGATTAAACAGCTTGGAAAAGTTCAGAATATTATGTCATGGCTTCTGATAGTCTAAATGATATCATTTGAGTCAATCGCGGTGGAACGTCTGGATGTATGTTATTCAAAGTTTCAGATTCAGTTACTCTTTGTTTGTCGTCATAGGAAAATAAAAAGAAATTCTCCCCCAAAAAAAAAAAATGGATCTCACAACTCACAAGTTTGGTTCATTCTTGGGAACAATTTTCAAATGCCTGGACCATGTTTTTTGTACCAACAAGACTATGCACGCATAAACGCCACAGGACCACACAGCCATCATACCGCCGAGGAAGGAGTACAAAAAGTACAAATCAATCCCAGGACTGCAGTAAGGAACTTTGTGAAGACACTCAAGGAAACGAGTACAAAAATATCTATATCCACAGTAAAGCGAGATGGATATCAATGCGATCTCAAAGGCTCCTCAGCAAGGAAGAAGCCACTGCTCTAAATCTGCCATAAAACAGCCAGACTACAGTCTGAAGGTGCAGATGGGGACAAAGATCTCGGAGAAATGTCTTCTCGTTTGATGAAACAAAATTGTAACTGTTTGGACATAATGACCATCGCTGCCTGGAAGAAAAACGGGGTGGCTTGCAACATCCTCCCCACCATGAAGCACGGCCTGGCAGCACCATGTTGTGGAGGTGACTTGCTCCAGGATGGAATGGCACACTTCTTAAAATAGATGGCATCATGAGGAAGGAAGATGATGTGGATGTTGAAGCAACATCTCAAGACATCAGCAAGGGAATTAAAGCTTTGTTCTTCCAATGAGACAATGATATAGCACACAACCTTATAGTTGCCACAACCTTGAGGCATATCTTCAAGGTTGTGGCAACATGGCTTAAGGTTATTAAGGGTGAGGTATTGAAGTGAGCCTGAACTTAATTCAATCGAATATTTGTGTTCAGAACTGAATAAGTGTGTGCGGGCTTACAAGCTCAGTATCACCAGGTCTGCCTGGAGAAATGGGCTTTATTTTCAGCAACATATTGTAAGAAGCTTGTGGAAGGTGAGCTGAATCCTTTCACCCCAGTTTAAAAAAATAAGGGCAGTATTACCAAATGCTAAATAAGTGTATGCAAACTTCTGACCCACTGGTTGAAAGAAATAAAAGCTCTGGCCCCTTAGGGAATGACACCACAGGGCCTCTGGGGTAAAGAGTGGGACACAAGGACGTTGATGAGGTATCCTTTGGGTGCAGTGGGTTGTGGGGTAGGTTGTGGACCTCCGTGGATTAGACCTGCTTGTCCAGTGCATCCCATGGGTGATGATCAAATTAGGATCTAGGGATCTGGATCCTTGGGCAGCCTTGGGCTCTTTACCTGCTGGTCCCATGCACAGTAGGGTGTGGTGTACTGGGTGTTCGGATGCCTTTCCATCACAACCAGCATTGACTTTTTCAGCGATTAGTGCTGCGTTGGTTTTTCTGTGGGATCGGATAGACAGGACCACCTTCGGTCCCCGCGTGCATGGGTGAGCCATGATCCTGCCATCAGTTTGCTGGGGTATATTTGACGATCAGTGCTGTTCAGTTCACCTGGTGGTGTGTTAGTGTTATGTCTGACTGGTATAGGTATGAAAGTTTAATTCTAAAATACTTCTTAGATTTTTTATGTTCTGTTTGGCTAATATGATTATAGCTAGCTACAACTAGCAACTATATCTGATGATGATCTCAGTTAAGGTGTTCACCCAGTAGCCAAGAATGCATAACTTGACCTGATGATCCAACCCCATATATAGGGTCGCAGGGGGCCTGGAGCCCATCGCAGGACAGGCACACTACGGGTAAATGGGGGAAAATTGGTTAACCCCATCAAGCACAGGGTAACATTCAAACTCCATGCACACAGAGGCTGAAATCGGACCCCGACCCAGGGCATGCAAGGTGACAGTGCTAACCACTAAACCACCATGCATTAATAAATTTTGGTGAATAAAACTAGTGCATTTTTGGCAACCAAATATGACTTGCATTTGATGTATTTTCATCAAAAGACTAAAAGACTAAAACTACCGCCACATTAGCTCATAAAATGAATACTGTTCGCTTTAAAATATAAAAATCCAACAAGGAACTGATGAAGAACTAACTGACCTTGTTTCTTTTTTTTTTTTTGGTGAAATTTACACATGCAAAGTCTTTGCAACGAGATACACGTTCAATTCTGACATCAGTTTGTTCGACGACGAGGAGAAGCTGGACGAACCTCTCCGGTCCTGACTCACACTCACTCTCACAAATCAGTGTTTCCTCCTCCTGATTGAACTCGTGCCATCACTGAGCTCATCAGCACAAACATTTTTATTTTATTTTATTTTATTTTTTCATGACGCCGGTCCACTAGAGCAGAAAAATGACAGTTTTATGGAAATGCCTGGAGGAGTACGCCGAGAGAGATGAATCACAATCAACAAAAAAAAAAGGACTCCAAAATAAGCTGTAAAAGGCACATCTCAGCACGCTCGCTTCTCCGAATACGGGGACCTGAAAATAGACCCTGCGGAATAACACACAGCATGTGCGTCGTCGTAATGTCGAAGTTAATTGCGTTCCAGGAGAAAAGGTCAGAGCATCTACAGCGAGAATGAAGCAAATGGATTTTTCTTTTTTTTTTTCTGATATGAAGCATTGATTTTACATAGAACTCAGAGTGCTTTTATTTATTTATTTATTTATTTATTTATTTTTTGCCTGAGTAAAGTCGACATGTCTGGGTTACGCTTCAGGCTTATACTGTTGCCTTGATGGCAAAAAAATGTTCTACCTTTTATGTTTGTTTTATTTATATATATCATGCTAATATATTTGAAATTAAAGGCAAGGTCTTCTTACTAACATAACATAGCTAGAGTTTGCTAGCTTGCTACTAAATATCCTTTTCTTTTTTAATGCATCGCTTTGTTTTTGTGTCTGAATATCTTAGCTAACTATTAAACTGTTTAACTATGTAATTAAAAGATGACGTTTTTATTTTTAGGTTAACCACCAGAGGTGTCAGAGTCGAGTAAACAAAAAATTTTACTAATTAATTTGACAAATTCTAATAAAATGCATACATTGTGAATTCATGACCTTGATCTATCAACGTAGGTATTTAAATTGTGGCTTGATTTTTACTTTTCATCCAATTACTATATATTTGGCAACAAATAAAAATAAATAAATAAATACATAAATAAAAAAATAAAAAATAATAAAATCTGACCTTTTTTCCGTTATGAAGCCGAACACAGTGACGTCCCAAATACTGGATCGCCATTGTCGCGTATTATGTCTGTAGTACACCTTCCAGTCACAAGAGGGAGTGTTAGTTCGTTTTCTACTCCCGTGAATTGCCATTAAGAGTAGAAGAAAATTTAAATGATCGGATATCCTGTGAACTTCTCCCGTAAATGCCCTTATTTGGTATCATTTGTAAAATGTAACTTTATTGTTAAATTTTAAAATAATCCTTTTTCCGTGCATACAAATTTGTGATTTATCTATTGTGATAAATGGATCTATACTACTTCAAGTAATAAAATGATGTGCAAAGTGAAACGCAGTAGAAAGTGGACATTAGAAACAATCAATAACATTATGCGTAAATAAACTTTTCTCATGGCTTATAAATAACGTATTGGGACACGATGGTTTGTCATTTTTAAAAAAGTGAGTCTCTTGAAAATCATTTGGGAAACATTAATCTAGACCATATAAAAAATAGCATCTCTGCATATACATAATATATATATATATATAATCCAGCTCAATGTCAAGCGGCAGATATACGAGCGCTAGTAGAGAGGTAACACGATCACGTCGAATTCGATTTGTCTCCAGGTTTCCTCTCTAGTTCACTTCCTATTTCAACTTTTAACTTCCTTTCCTTTTTTTTTCTTCATTATTCCGTCCCCAACACCCATCCAAAAAAAACTCTCGAGCAGGGCAGAACTTTTATCCTGTCATCCAATCTTTATCAGAGCGACCCATTTTTCCATCTGAAACCCCGAAGCCGTAGCACCAAACTCCATCTTCTAATCTCGCCCCGATTCAGTGCGTGAACCGATACGCCTCGAGCGGGCGAAAGTGAAATGGAATGGTACGGATATGTAAACGGAGCATAAAATACATTTCTTCTGTCAGCAATAATTCCACGCTTGCAGAAATATCAAATTGGTACAGTTGAAGAAAAAAAATAAATAAAAAATCGAATATATTAGCGTCGTTATCAGTCGTCGCTCAGTTACGGCAGTAATATTGTTCTATTATTTTTACGATGTGCAGGGATGAGAATGAAGCAAGTGCTCAGTTTTATCTTTTAGGCTTTAACGCTAGCAGTCCTGGCCTTATCGTCGTCTCCCAGACCCTCTCGGTCTCCATTCTCCGGTCCCGCTCCGTTCCCGAGTGTAGCTTACGGTACGCGGCAAGGCAGCCTTAAAAAAGAGAAATCTATTCCTGATCCAATTCGCCATGTTGTTAGAGAAGATGAAGTTTCGGTGGGACAAAATGACATCATTTGCAGAATCCAGATCCGAGTGAAAACCTCTTCTGCTCTTTAAAATAAAGAACGTTAGGTTGAGGGACAGAGTTAGCAATAATCACAACTGAAATTACGATTTACTCTGCACTCATAATGACTCAGGTGAAATTACTGAAGACTCAGTATTGTGTGTGTGTGTGTGTGTGTGTGTGTGTGTGTGTGTGTGTGCTGTTGCGGCTGTGCTTTTGCTGATCGCCTCGCATCCCGGCTTCAGATTTACGTCTTCAGAAAGAGCTGAGCGCACTCACGCTCCACCACTCGCTTTCCTTTTTATCACTCGAACTCTGCACCCGCGACAGCTAATCGTTAGCAATACTGCAAACGGCTCGCTCGGACATACTCTCAGCAGCTCCGACATCGACTCAAGTCTGGCTTCATTTAAAGAGAAAACATTGCCCCATAATGATGTAAAAGTTTATGCAACGCGTCCGAGAGAAAAGCCTCAGGTCTCTTATGGCGTCACATAATGATGGCGTCACAGTCGGTACCGAGTTTAGCAGCTTTTTATTGGTTGTCGTTGTTATTCTTTTACATAAAATTACATTTCATGAAGTTTTTCATTTTCAAAAAAAAACAAAACAAAAACAAAAGGAATTGACACGTTTTTCAAAGTATGGGTGCCATTATATTTATGAAACAAGTAATTACACTGTACATCGCTATAAATAACGTTACAACATTAACAAAGTTGCAACATATTTTAACATAAATCATTATTTTATTAATTCATTAAAATTATCGTACATTTTCAAACGAATTTTACATAATTCATATAAAATCTTAAAAAATAAAATAAAATAATAAAATTTTAGCCAAAATTGCAAAAAGTGAACAATTAACTAAATGAAGAAAATGATTGCAGCACATTGGTGAATTTTAATGTCATTAGAATGATGAGCTCGTCACTTCCACTGCTTCATCATTACAATGTTTTAATCGATCCTTCCTGTGGCATTTGTATTATTAGCCAGTTGTATGAAGAATTATACGTACAGTATGTTTGCATTTCAATTGTTGGCTTAGCTGATTAATTAGCAAGGTTGATATTTTGTTTGCATTTGCTGTATGTATTTTTTATTTCTTTTTTGACACGTTTGTCTGTTTAGCTGCTAATTAGTGTATTTTGGTGTATTTCTCAGAATACATAATATATATATATATATATATATATTTGTGTGCTTAATTTGAATTGTCATATATACTTTATATATAGGACGATACTTTATAACTCTACATTTTTACAAAGTTTAAAGGTCATTTACAATGAGGTATACTTGAAGCAAGTCTCAAACCTCAGTCTAAGTACTATGCTAGTACACAAGGAACGTTTTTTTTTTTTTGTTTGTTTTTTTTTTTTGTAAAACTGTGTTAATTTAACAATGTCACAGACATCGGGATGCCATCAATAAGAGGTGTTGACTTTGATGACGGTCGGAACAATGTTGACTCCATGTTGAACACTTGTCTCTAACACCATCTTGCAAAAATGACATCAGAACAATATTGAAACCAAACCGACAGGAGAGGCAACATTACAACATTTTATAGACGCATGACGCGTGTTCTGAGCGGGAATCTGTTATGTTGAAAACAATCTCAGATCAGAGGTCTAAACCCTGTTAGAAACTTAAGGGACAATACTGCAGGTTTGGGTGGAACTTGGGCAAATGGATGTTTAGAAGATATTGAGATGTATATCTGCTCCTTCTGCTCTGTAAAGCTTCATAACGGCTCTGATCTGAGGTGCTGCTTGAGGTTAATTGGTGGTTTCTGAGGCTGGTGACTCTAAATGAACGTCTCCCCTGCAGCAGAGCTCAGGTTTTGGTCTGAGAAGGTCTTCATGAGAGACAGTTTCATCATGGGTTTTACGAACACACTCGTGTTCTTGCAAGAACTGTTCCAGAACCTTCTGAGCTTCACGTCTTAAAATAACAACTGACTGTTTTGTTGTTGTTGTTGTTGTTGTTGTTACATGATTACCTAATTTAATTCCATATGTGTTATTTCATAGTTTTGAAATCCCCAGTATTGTTGTAGAATGTAGAACATAAGTCACTAAAGAAAAACTAAGAAATGTGCATTTTTTATTTTTTTTTATTTATTTATTTTTTTACGAATTTTATTTCTTGATGTTGATGCCGATGACTGAGTCTCAATCCTGATGGGACCCTATGATGTACCGGCTGTTCAATGGAAACATCATTTTGTTTATTTTAGCACGTTTAGCCAAAAATCGGCGAATTGTTCAGTGAAACCCGTCTCCGAAGCTCTGGATTCTTTCACTCTCACGCACGTCCTGTCCATCTCCATTTCTCCTTTGTTCCACCTCGGTTCACTAGTCCTTCTTCAACAGCCTTTAATTACTGCGAGCAGCAGCTTTCAAGGATCCTCGAGGACCCACAGAGGAAAAAAGGGAGACCATCCATATCTACAGATCGATAGAACGCAGTTCCTTTGATCGGTCCCACCTCCCTCATTCGCTCTCTCTCTCTCTCTCTCTCTAAGGAGGCACAAATTTCATTTTCCAGTGCAAGAAAAAAATCCTTTGACGTCATGTCGACTCGTTCATTATCCAAGCCTATTTTCCTCGCACACACACACACACATACTGTATCTAAAAACCCCATGGTGTGGAAAGCTGTTTCGAACGTGCAGCGCTCTCTCCGTGGCACTGCACACATGGTTTATGCTCAATAACCCCCCTATCAGTTTGAATGTTATCTCTTAATTGCATTTCTTCTATCAGCCTGACGGAGTTTGCTTTGCCATATCGTGCGGCGCTCGCTTCCCGAGTCCGTAAGTCTGCTCGTGTCTGTGGACGTGTCTAATTCTTTACCATCTCACCTAATAATATTCTCCACATTTAATGTCCTTCCCCCCTTATCGCTAGCACAATAATCCTGCTGCTGATTGATTTACGACACGTCATCACGTGGCCTGTTATGATCCCCAAGACTTTTGCTGCTTATTAATAAAACGTCTGCCTCCCTGCTAGACCTCCCTGCTAGCTAGCGTGATAAAACCATAAATATGTTTCAATAAAAACACACCAGAGAGTCGACGGATGGGCGGATGGCACACGCCGATGGAAAAAGAGAGCGTTTTACGCTCTATTTTATTGCCCTGCTTTTTTTTTTTTTATACCAACGTTAACATTTCCACATCGTTCATTAAACTAACCACTCTCGCTAAAACCGATTCCAAGGGAGCCCTCTGGCCTTCAGCGCAGCGCTACCCGGTTGCTAAAACAGCACTCTGTTGATTCTTCGCCGCTCTGGCCCGTCGCTATTGCACCAGCTATAAAATGCACCGTGGGCCGACGGCCATAAAAGGCTTGTAAAAGCTGTAAAATCCCACCTCGGAGATTAGCGAACACAAAAGGCATATTTATCTTCGGCGCTAACAATGGGCTAATTCATCTGATGACGTCTGCGGCGTATCGTTGACTCGCAGGAGTAGGACATTTAGGTTCCACTCAAGATCCGACCGTGACGAAAGCGTGACTACCAGGAGAGATTTTTCCGACATTTTAGATTTAGGATTTAGGAGGTCTTTTAATGTTTGCCCCTGTCGGAAGTGGGGGAAAAAATTCCCGCTTGAGCTCTGAGCAACTACATCCGATCTATCTCAGAAGTCGGCAAAACAAGATCCAGAACTGGTATAGTGATGCAAACATGGCCTTTGCTTTCACCCGATTTCATCAGATGTTCCACAGAGCGCAAGGGAGTTTCCGAAAAGTCTAAATATTAATGTGCATGCTCGTGTCTAACGAGCGCTTCTAACCAGACTGCTGATCAAACACATATGAACCAGTGTTCTCTTTGAGTCGAGGCACGGAGGCACGTCCACAAATGACTAGATGCTTCCGCTCGAAGAAATGTCTCTATGCACTCTATGTAGATGTTTGTTTCAGTCAAGCCTCGGTGGCTCCGCACTGCCTCTAGCAGTCTCTCCGAATATGTTTCAGACACGACTTGGAGTGTGCAAACGTTTGTTCCTGGATGTGGTCCAGCAGCTCTGAAGGCAAAGCTTCTATGCAACCGTTCATTTCAGAAATGACCTCAGAATGCCTTCATTCATGCAAACATTTGTTTCGGACATTATGCGTGCCTTGGAAGAGAGCATTCTTTTACACAATATCAGACGTCGTATGTTCCTTCTGGACATGGCTCCATGCCTCAGAGGGTGGCCGTTGCAAGCTAACGACTCCATGGGTGCAGATGTTTGCTTCAGACATGACTTAAAGTGAGCGGACATTTGTTTCTGGACATGACTCTGAGTATCCAAACTCAGGATCTGATGTCTTTCTGGATGTGAGGTGTGCAAGTATTTGTCTTTGAACATGACATGGAGTGTGCCAATGTTTGTTTCAGGACGTGGCTCTACGCATGCGAATGTTTATTTCGGACATGATCCAAGCGTGCAATGTGGTTCTGTGCAAGACTCGATGCAGCCATTAGAAGCAAACCCTCATTTTTGCGGCATGACTCGATTCCATTCACATTTTGGACGCGGCTGATGAATGGTCTCTCAGTTGGACAGAAGTCCTGATTTGTCATTTCCAATAGCACGGTGTGTGTGCGACGAGGATGGAGAATGTGCGTTTAGTGAACTCTCTTGCCTCATTTAATGGATGTCTTCCGCAGAGTCTCTTCCTGCCTGAAACACAGCTTTGTTTCAGCACTCTTAACACGACCAATCACACACTCGGCGGCCATGAAATAAACACGCGCATCGGTGAGAACGGCTGCTGAATCGATGCTGAAGGATTTGTTCAGCCAAAAGATCGATCGAAATTGACTTAAACTGAGAACTGAAGGGCTATTAGCATTCGAGTGTTACTAATCTTGCGCACTGGAGAGTCGAGTGTATTATCAGGATGAGCGATGGCTAAACCCTTGCCATTTGATTTACGCAATTTATCCATGACGCATTGTTTCGAACCTGCAAAAATTGTTTCAGATTTGTTTGGAGTAAAATTCTTTTTAGCATTTCGTTTTTTTTTCCCAGAAGGAATTGAAAAAAAAAAATCATATCAATTGTATATTATGTAGAAGTATTGCATAAATACCAATATGATTTTTTTTTCATTTAGTGTATTTACACACTAGAGGTGTGCTACTCCAGGAGTTCATACGCAACCTTGTGCAATAAATTAGCAACAACAAAAGACCTGAGACAAATGTATTGACACAAATACTATAAGACTATATTCTTAGTAAAATTATAGATCATGAAAAATTTTGCTCATGAAATTTTGTTTCCAAATACATTTTAGAGAAATTGAATTGAATTGAGAATGTTTATGGGTTTTAACAAGTTCTTTGTCTCCTAAAAAAAGATCCAGAGTTCCTGGCGAGAAAATCAAAATTGTCAATTAAAACGAAAATGCGTTTCTGCAAAGTTGGGTAAAAACTTAACCAGGTCCCTTATGTTCTCCACGAGTTTTTCACCAGACCTAGGGAATACCATCCTTACTGTCTTACTGAGTCCCTGAGCAATTTGTTGGTCCTAAGTTTCTTAAAAATTCCTACACTATGCTACGAAAAAATATCAATATTTCTAAAGTTTCTAGAAATGAATTGGTCTGATCTGAGTTGCAAGTAAATTGTTTTAAATCCTTTAAAAAAAAGGAAAAAAAAGTTAATTCATAAAATTATATCAGATCTGCACCACACTCGGGTGGTTTGATTCCTAAAGATGTGTCTCAGTCTGGATGCTCTACTTCACTCAAATATGATTTCAAACTGCCCATTATGTCACTCATTCAAGATGTTCAAGATTGTGAGGGCCATGGATCCATGGTGAACACTCATTGAAAAACCATCAGGGAGATGATGATGATGAAATGAAGAATTCTGAAAGAAAAATTAAATTACAATTAGGAATGAGGACAATAATCCCTGGACAACCAGGAGGTTTGACATGGTATCAGATTTGGGCTGCCAGTCTGAACAGAGCCAAATCCCATCTGCTCACTTTCAAACAACAGTGTGGACACTCAGTCCTAAAGATCGGATTTGTGAAACAAATCGGATTTTCCTGCAACCAGAAAAAGGCTTTACAGAAAATGAACATTACAGGCTCCCAAATAGGGTCCAGCAGTCCTGGGGAAAGTCCAGGATTTGAAATTTAACAAGGTCCAGGGAGTCTAGATTTCTACAAAAGTTCCTGCGGTGCTTTAAATGTTTCTTCTGCATCCTGGGAAAGATCCTGTTTATTCTGTAAATGTTTCTGTGCTCCTGAACAAGTTCAACAATTTTGAAAAAAAAAAAAGTTTCAAAAAATTTTCAGAGTTATTCAGAGTTTCTTAACAAGTTAATTAATTCTCCTAAATTAATCAGAAAGTTACCAATTTGGAAACGTTCCTGAGAGTTTGTGCTTTACAGGCTTCCTTGGAAAGGTTCTGCATTTCAGGAAGAAATCCAAATTTTCATAAAAAAAAAAAAAAAAAAAAAAATCATAACGTTCATAAATAATGTCCAGTGTTAGTTACTAACCAGATTTCCGGGTTAAAAAAAAAAATGTCTACATGACAAGATCTGACATCTTTCTTGAGTAAAGTAATAAAAAAATAAATAAAAACAAAGAAACAAACAAACAAACAAACAAACAAACAAACAAACAAATAAATAAATAAATATTATCAAAGTTTCTCAAATAAGATCCTCAAAAAACAGCGCTGATAAGTTCTTGAAAAGTAATAATGGATTTCTAAATACATTTCCAGACCATCAGATAACCTTGTTCTTCTTCAGCTTTACAACATTCTATAAACGATTTTGCTGAGTTCCTGTCCCTGAAAAGGGTTCCTAACCTCCTAAAACGTTATTAATTTCTTGACCTGATCATTTCTCAGTCTTTGTCACCTGGGTGGTTCATTCGTTCAGTCATGGTAGACGTTTTCGTTTGGACTGTAGCTCTGAAGGAACTGCATTTGATGTTTTTAAGTGTTAACAGAGACGAGTGATGAGCGGATGATTTAAATCCTGCTTTGATGTTTCCGATTCCGGTGCTTTGATGAAATTAAGGGGAGTCCTCATGTGAAATAAACGATGAGCTGCCGATGACGGTTGTCTCAAGGCCACCCCCGGACTCCAATCTGTTTCTCCAACGTGAAAGAAACACGAGAGCTTCTCACCCCATAAATCTGTTGCATGTTGGAAGTTCTTGTGTGTGTGTGTGTGTGTGCGTGTGACTTTGATCTTTCACTGCTTGAGTCTCTTTATCGTTTGCCACTCTCTGAGGTGTTGGCAGCTGTGTGTGTGTGTGTGTGTGTGTGTGTGTGTGTGTGTGTGTGTGTGTGTGTGTGTGTGTGTGTGTGTGTGTGTGTGTGTGTGAATATTCAGCGTTGTTGTCAAAATAGAAGCACAAAGACTGTTTGGATTAGACTCGGGTTCCAGGAGTTAATGAGGAGTAGACCTGTGTGCACTAAACTATTTGATGTCCGCGGGACCTGTTTAGTAATTTAAATAACGAGCAAGTTTTTCAAGGGTGAACAGTTAATTGGATAAATTTTGAAAAAAAAAAAAAAAAAAAAGATTCCATATGGAAGAATAAGTTTCAAAATTCAGACATTATAATCACTTTATATCACATTTGTTTGATCCTTATTTTTGCACATTTAATAAACAGGAGGGCGCCAATACTTATGGAATTGACGTTGTAATTCCACGTGGTCCTCCACTCATCGTGGAATGCTCCAAAGTGCAATCTGAGCTGTTCTAATTGATGTGACAGATGATTCACAAACAACTTACTCTTGAGAAAGTCTCTTACATGAATCGAATGACTCAATTTGACTCACTAATTTGACTCACTAATTTGACTCACTAATTTGTCCATAATGACTCACGTCGAACGAAGTGAATTAAAAGCTAAAAAACTAAGAATAAATTCAAAAGTGTGTGTGTGTGTGTGTGTGTGTGTGTGTGTGTGTGTGTGTGTGTGTGTGAGCATGCACGAGCACATACACGTGACCTGCAGTTTAAACTGTATATCAATTCAAATAAAACGTATTATATTTGATTCATTTAAACGAATATTGCAGAAGAATCAAATCAGTCACGACTGAGTCATCCTGCTCATCACTACAGCTCAGTATAATAATAAATCCCGGTAAATTAGGCTCTAATGTTATAAAGAATGGATGCCCTCCTTTCCGTGAACAGGAATTTGATGGTAGGGAGGGGCGCGCGGCTGAGAAAACATCCTATCCAAACATCTTCCCATTTCTCATCACTGCCTCGCTATTTACCGACGTGGGCCGGCCCTCATTTGCATAGTAATGATGGGAGCAGCGCGTGTGCGAAATGGCAACTTTAAAATGCTTTAATGGGCTCATTTTTATTCATGAGATTCCCAGGGGAGTAGTGAGGCCTGTCGGATTGGGATCCTCACAGGTTATGAAATGGCTTGGGTACACACTGTGTTCTGCCCATAGGTTCACATACTGTAGGAAATAAATAAACGAATTGATAAAAGAAATGGTTTCCATGTGTATAGCTTTAACCTTACGCGGATTAATATACAGAATGTTTGCGTGACAATCACCTGAGTTTTCCCGCACGCGATATTGGGTTGCGAAAATATATATATTTTTCTATGATTATTATTACAATTTTCTTAAATACTTACTTTCAAACTTTGGAAGCAAGCTGCCCTGATCCTCCCTCAGGGGACAGACCTCGATTTTATAAACTGAAACGTTGCCCAAAAATACGCACATCTACTTAAGTTATTAATATTCCACTGATGAATTCCGGATTCTGATTTGTTGATTAATTTCCTATTATGGCTGACAGCCAAATAAGGTGTTTGCTCATAATTCTACACTTCATGCTCTTTACAGTCCATCAGGTCCTCACTTTGGCAAGGAAGAAACCAGACTTGGTTGAGAGGAACCAGACTTAGGGTCATTACAGACAGCGGGATTTCTTTTGAAGCAACCCTTTGTTTTCAAATAACAAGAAGAAAATTGACCTCGGAGACCTTAACCCATAATGCATGGAGCTGATGTCCAGGAGTTGAAGAGATCAAGTCCAGGCTGCCGAGCACGACCGCATTTGTACTTTCACATTAATACTCTTTCTGTCAAGATTCATAAAACTCACTCCACGCTGTGATTCGAAGCTCTCCGCGACTATTTTTGTAAGAGGATTTTCATTAACACGATCTGGCATGGAGAACGCAGAGAAGTCTCAGAGTCGTTGCCCCCTTTTTGCGTCTCCTCTTTCCTTTCTTTTTTTTCACTGCTATTTTATGTTTCACGGTCCGAATGAGCTCTGTCTTATCGCTGGATTCCAAACCTCTCTTATGGATTGTGGTTTTTCTAATCTCTCAGATGATTGCTCTTCTGAAGAAGTGCCGTTTTTCAGAGTCTTGGCTTCGGATCCCTCGTTGCCGAGCTTTGCCTTTCAAAGGAACCGTATCCCATGTGGTAAAAGTGTTAACGTGCCGCGGTAACGGTGTCTTCCGCTGTGATATGAGACAGGAGGCGTCGAGGTTCTGCTGGCCATCTGAGACATGATGGAGATTATTTAGGACTGTGCTCGGATAAAAGCTCGGGAAGACACCGTCCTTTCCTATGACAACCCGAGTTAAGTCCACAGCAGAGTCTGAAGGTCTGAAACTCCGAGAACAAGATGTAGAAATGGTAGAACCTGGATCGTTCCCGTGGTTGTCATTCTGTAGGAACACTTCAAGAGTCACATTAGAAACCTACAAAAAGAAAGATTATACCAAATACCAAGGTTTACTAAGGTCAAGGCGGTGGTGGATCTAGAATCCGTCCCGGGAATACTGGGTGTGAGGCATGTCTTTTTGTAGGTGAAGTGGACAAACCAGAGGAGACCCACACGAGCTCAGGATGGAACTTGGGACCTTGGAGCTGGACCACTTAAGGCTTCCTAAACGTAACATCTCCTTATAATCTGCTTCAGCTTATGTCCTAATAAACATCCCTGGGAAGTTTTAGACAGGGTTCAAGGTTTTAAACCCAGTTACAGGAAATGAATCTGACCAACCAGGATTGAGAACTCAGCTCGAGCGCTCAGAGATCTCAGGGTCAGGTCTAATCAGCTCTACACCATCAAGTCGTCGGATCTGCCCGCGTGATTCATCCACTTCAGACTGGAGTTCTAATCAGCGTGCGCTAAACAGCTTCTGAGTAGACTTGAAAGTGCTTTAATGTCCTCTGTTCTTGCGGGGGAGCCTCTGAGGAACGTCCCGGATTGTAAAGCCGCACTTGGTGCTATCATCAAACGCCAACTAATTGGATTTTCTTTTAGAACTTGAGTAAAAGTGGAAAGAAGGAAGAAAAAAAAAATCCTGCTTGGTGTTGTCTTTAATATTCAGTAGCTCTGTTTCACTGTTTCTTTTTTTTTAAAAGAAAGCAATAAAATGATTAAATCAGTCTCCTGCTAATGAACTCAACTGCCATCATTATTTCTGTTATATCTAATAACGAGGAAACATAACAGTGTGTGTGTGTGTGTGTGTGTGTGTGTGTGTGTGTGTGTGTGTTCATGCTGTGATAGAAATATTATACTTTGAGAGACAAATACAGATAAAAAAAAAAAAAAACACTAATTATTAACATCTGCTTGACGGTTGCAGACAAACACACTCGCTAATCAGCTACCAAGATAACGCTAGGATGAAAACACACTCGTGTGTTAGAGTTACTTTTGTAATTTATGCTAACAAACAGCGAAACCCATGTTTTCTGACAGGACTTGCCTCAGGGTGGTTTCTCGCGAGTCTGAGTTTCTCAGCGTGTCATTCAGGTGAAATCTCAGGAAATGTCAGTGGCGTGATGGAGGGAAGGAAACAGGTGGCTAACTCGCTAACGCTAATCACACTCAGCATTCTCATTTATTCAGATCAACGTCATTAAATGCTCTCTCTCTCTCTCTCTCTCTCGTGTCTTTCTCTCTCCTCTCATGTTTTATACCCTGTCTGTCTGTCTGTCTACCTGTTTACCTGTCCTTATCTCTGTCTCTCTCCCTCCTCATGTTTTATACTCTCTCTCTATGTCTCTGTCCCCCTGTCTGTCTCTCTATTTCTTTGTCTTCCTGTCTATCTCTCTCTCTCATGCTTTCTGTCTTCTTGTCTGTCTCTCTCTATGTCTCTGTCTGCATGTCTGTCTACCTGTCTCTCTCCCTCCTCATGTTTTATACTCTCTCTCTATGTCTCTGTCCCCCTGTCTGTCTCTCTATTTCTTTGTCTTCCTGTCTATCTCTCTCTCTCATGCTTTCTGTCTTCTTGTCTGTCTCTCTCTATGTCTCTGTCTGCATGTCTGTCTCTCTTCCTGTCTGTCTGGCTACCTGTCTCTCTCCCTCCTCATGTTTTCTACTCTCTCTCTATGTCTCTGTCTTTTGGTCTGTCTCTCTCTGTCTTGCTTTCTGTCTCTGTCTGTCTACCTGTCTTTCTCTCTTTCCTCATGTTTTATACTCTATGTTGCTGTCTGCCTGTCTGTCTCTCAATGCCTCTGTCTGCCTGTCTGTCTCTCTCAATGTCTCTGTCTGCCTGTCTCTCTCTCTCTCTCTCTCGCTTTCTGTCTGTCTACCTGTCTGTCTCTCTCTCTCTCTCTCTCCTCCTCATGTTTTATTCTATATGTCTCTGTCCGCTTGTCTGTCTCTCTATGTCTTTGTCTTCCTGTCCATCTCTCTCTCTTGCTTTCTGTCTTCTTGTCTGTCTCTCTCTATGTCTCTGTCTGCATGCCTGTCTGTCTGTCTGTCTTTCTGTCTGTCTTTCTGTCTGTTTTTCCCTCTCCTCTTGTTTCATACTCTCTCTCTCTGTCCCCATGCTTTAAAATCTCTTTATGTCTCCGTCTGTCTGTCTGTCGGTCTGTTTCTCAGCTCATGTTTATCTTCCCCTCTCTCTCTCTCTCTTTTCAAGCTTTATATCCTCTCAGTCTCTCATTCTCTCTTTTCATAAGACACTAACTAAGTGTCCTGCACACACATTGAGCATATCCAAGCATAACTAAATTGAATAGATTTTTTTTTTTTTTTTTTTGCTTTTAATGTTTGTTTTCGCAGATACGTGTTTTAATTTTGTAATGTTTAATGTAATTTATCCACCTCTAATATCAGTGCTGCTGAAAGACAATATCTCTCTCTCTCTCTCTCTCTCTCTCCACACGTTTCCGTCCTCCTCTCGACCATGAAAATAGTGCATTATAAAGTAAAAAGGGCAGTGAGATAAAAGTTTTGGCGCCCTCAGCATCATTTTCGGCTTTGGTTTGTCTATATATCACATCACTTTTCTTTTCTTTTCTTTTTTTTTTTTCCGCTAATGCATTCTTGCTCATGTCTCTCGGTTTGCTCTCTCTCTCTGTCTCTCTCTGTTTAGTTTTAAAGCATGCTAACCTTTACACAACGGCGTTTCATGCTCTGTGTTTGACATTTTCGCTTCTTTAAGCACAAACACTGATGCCGTGTTTCTCCTCAGCGCCAGACCTGATGTCCAATCCTCCACCATCCCCCCCACCCCCCCCACCCCCCGCTGCCTCCCCACCCTTCTTTCCTGCCGTGGATAATGAACGATGGATTGAATTTTGGATTTAAGCATTCTGATCTGGTTTTACCATGAGGTCAGGATCCTAATTTCAGTTCTCATGGTCTTAATGGCAGGAGTTTATTTATCACCTTGATTACGCGGGACGCGATTAATAACCAACACGTGTAACGTACAGACAGACTCGCGCTCAGGAGAGATTCTCAGTATGCGGAAATGAATTCACAATTGTGCGTTGATTGTGATTGTTGGTTGTATGTAGCTGCTGTTAACACTTGTGTTGCGGCTAACACATTCATTTGTTAATTGTATTCACAATACAGGTTTTTTTTTTTGTTGTTGTTACTTCTGCGCTTTTTGTTTTGTGGGCGTGGTTTTATTATTTTGTGTGTGTGTGTGTGCGCGTGTGCGTGTGTGTGATTTGTTTTTTTTTTTTTTACCGTGTTTTGAGTTTGTGACACAGGGGAAATATGAATGCTGGAAGTTTTGTATCGCCGATAAACACAAGTTTAATAATCCTCTCTGAATTAAATCCTTTACGCGTCTCGCAGAAACAGATTATAGGACTGATTAGAATTAAAATCCCGGAGAACCGCGACGGAGGCGAGGCGACGGGTGCGTGTTTACAATAAATTAATGAAAAAATAATCGCACGACTTTAAACAGCATTGCAGATGGTGGAGCGAGGATATTAAACTTATCTCCTCCATCCCTCCACAAGTCTGATTTTCATTACGGCGCTCAAACACAGCGTTCCGCAGAAAGAAACCTAGAACCTGGAAGCGGAAGATGTAGACCTGTGACCCTGTGATGCCTCTTCGCCCATAAAACAACCCCCTCATTGACGCTCTGGTTCCTTATATGGTAATACTTAAGAATTGTCCAGACGATTATACATACAAACAGCTCGTGTCTGTTCGAACCCGGAAAATGCTAATGTGTTCCTTTTCATCTGTCCGTCTCTGGGTCTCCATATGACTTAGGTACTAATAACTTGTCCTTTGGTGTATGTGACACAGGAAACCTGGGCAAACGCGGAAATATGCTCTCGTTCTATTGATACTAAACGGAGAACTTCAGACGCATCATGCAAATAATTCTTCTTCTTTTAATTCATCTTAAAGCTTAACGATTTGAGTAGTAGTCTTCATTCTCATTAATTCTAATTAGAAATAGCATGAGAGTGTGTGTAAGTGTGTGTGTGGTGTAGGTACGTGCCCGTAGTTTCCAATGAATGGAATATATATATATATATATATATATATATATATATATATATATATATATATATATAAACTAATGCTATCAGCATGAACACTATGACTTTGGTGAGGAGCTATGGCTGAAGCGAAGGCTAATGCTAACGCTAACGCTAATGCCAAAGTACACGAGTAAAAATACAAAAGTACTCACCTTCAAATGTACTTTTTTGTCATAAATATGTTATTTTGGCAACAATCCGAGATCCTGATCTCCACGAACACCAGGTAGAAATGTGGTGAAGTTAAAGTACAAGGTGTTTGCCGCACTATGTAGCAGAGTACAAGGAAAAAGTATCCTCTAATAAAACCTCTCAAGTAAAGTGTGAAATATGTGTAACAAAGTAAATGAGCTCAGTTTGCCAGCATCCACCTCTGGATAATTAACCATGTGATGGAGACAAGCGTCAACAGAGAACTCAAAAACAGAGAAATACACAGAATCCTTAAAATGTTCTAGAATGTTCTAGAAGAACCACTTCTTTTTTCTGTGAGAGTAGATTATAGGAGGAGAAGATCTTGATTATGTCTTTTGTAGCAAACTCTCTCTCTCTCTCTCTCTCTCTACTCACACACACACACACACACACACACACACACACACACACACACACACACACACACACACACACACACACACAGACAGAGAGATAGAGAAGTTTAACTTTATATTGAGCTCGACTGAGAAAAGTTCGAGTCACCCGAGTCCTGTTGTTATCAGTAAGTTTGTGATCAATGTGTGTGTGTGTGTGTGTGTGTGTGTGTGTGTGTGTGTGTGTGTGAGAGAGAGACTGATATACGGTTCGGTATCTCTGGGGTTCTGATCAAACTGCAAATTACTGTTGCCAGAGATTGTGTGTGTGTGTGTGTGTGTGTGTGTGTGTGTGTGTGTGTGTGTGTGTGTGTGTGTGTGTGTGTGGGCACCTGCAGTGCAGAGATTACAGCTCATCAGTCCAAAATCATGTCCACTCAGATTTCTCTATCAGGTTCTAAAGTCATATTTATACAGAAATGACATTACAGAATCTCTTTTTCTTGGAATCTTGAAACCTTTACTGAGAAATGAAAGAAAGTAATAATCCGTTGTAAGGTCTTAATGCATCCAAAGACGTCTTTCCAAGGTCCACGTCAATAATTGGTGTATATACGTTGCAAGAAGAGTTTTATTTTTTTGTTGTCTTTTGTTCCATTTTCATGAACAGTTTAACATCATGTTTGGACGAATGATTTCATGAAATCATACAGAATTTGTAAACCATAACGGCAATAGATTAGAAAATAGTCAAATGGTTAATTAACATACAGTTAGGACAATGACATATTATAGGTATAACATTAGAGAACATTTCATTTTGCACAGAGAAATTGAGATCATGTGATGCTGGTCACTCGATAGTTACAGAGTTTTATTAGAAATTTTACTGACAGAATAAAATTAATAATTAAAATAATGAAATAAAAAAAGATTATTATTATTATTAAAAAACAGTTTAATGACATTTTAATTATTTAAATAAAATATTGAAAATCATTTCAATAATGTAAATGTAAATTATTACAAATATTTTTATTACAAATATTTGCATTTCCCAATACATTAGACAATTAATTCATCTAATGACATTAACACATTGGAGGATTTGAACTATTTAACCAAAAAAATAGTTGTTGTTAATGGGTTTCAGTAGTCACTACTGAAGTGCTAGCATGCTAGCGGCCGCGCGACTGTAGCAATCTTAGTGATATAAAATCCTAATATACTTCCTTTAAGTGAGTGCCTTTTGTAGATTTAGTTTGGTTAATGTCACTCACCTGAAAATAGTTAATGTCATGCTTTTTAGGATCATTGTAATGTAAATGAATGCAAATGTATTCAAATCATTAAAAATGCAGTAAATTAGACCCTCAGGCGCTTCGGTTTTACCTTAACCAAGGTCTAAAAGTAACTGCGTTCACTTCTTTAGGTTAAGGACACACACTGAAAGTGCGTATTTTATTTATTTATTTATTTATTTTATTTTTTTTTTTAAGTGACAATGAATCACTTCCGTAGGTTTCCAGGTTCTGCGTTAAAAGCAAAATCATCAAACTTTTAAAATAATTGACATGCAACAGCTTACACGTTGCATTTATTTTTTTATTAATTCTATATTAAGCCTTCGCTAATGTTGACGGTGAAGAGAAGAAAAACACTGAATTACACCTGACAATGATTTTAATTAACAACTAATATGTTTTTTCGGGTTTATGTGGCTTTAAGTGTATGAATGATTAAAAGTGTTTATTTCTGTCACTCTCAATGACAGACCTAGCTACACATGCGGGCCCTGGCTTTCATGAAATAATTTAGCATGTGAGTGAGTGAGTGAGTGAGTGAGTGAGAGAGAGAGAGAGAGAGAGAGAGAGAGAGGATGGTCTTTGGTCTTTCAGCAGCACTGATATTATCGCGAAGGCAAACACAGGTGTGGAGATGTCACATGACCTTCACAGTCACGTGTACACACACACACACACACACACACACACAGTGTAGAGACAAACACACCATCAACATGTGGCAGGCGTGTGTGTAATGAGTGAAATATATTCATTACACAGAGTGATGAAATGTTCAGTACATCAATAATGGATGTAACTTGTGAATGGAAACTGCACTGTGCTGAAAGAGAGAGAGAGAGAGAGAGAGAGAGAGAGAGAGAGAGAGAGAGAGACAGAGAGTGGGATGTATGTATAGACAGAAGTCCTTGAAACTTGATGGTCAGCCAGCCATAATCCCTGTGTCTCCACTGCTGCTGGTTTAGAAGAAATCCCAGTTCCACCCTCAGTCAATGTTCCAGGTTCACCCAGGTGGCCTCGCTTTGTGTACCAGAAGGTGTGAATACACCCAGACTAATCTTTAACCAAGGCAAAATCTTTGATGATAGAATAAACAGCTTCCTCAGTAGCCACATCCCCTCAGATGCGCCAGATTTCCTTCAATTACCATAAGCTTTCCGTGCTGCCGGAGCTGAGTAATAAAAAAGTGCTAGTGCTGTAGTGTCTGGCACCAGGGAGTTTGTGGCAGATCCTTAGGGTGCTGTGGGTTGTGTTGTGGGTTGTGTTGTGGGTTGTGTTGTGGGTTGAGTCCTCCACGGTCTGGATTTGCTTGTCTGGTGCATTCCATGGGTGCTCGGTCAGACAGGAGTCCGGGGAGTTTAAATCCCGGGTCGATGACCTTGTGCCCGTTGCCTACTGGGCCCCATGTGCAGCCGGCTGTGGTGAACTGGGTGTTCTGGTGCCTTTTGATCCGGTCCAGAATTTACTTGATTCAGCAATTTGTGCTGCATTTGTGGCATGGCCTGTGCTTTAGGCCCTGCGGGTGTAGATGAGTCTTTGTTGCCCATGATTCTGTCACCAGTTCACTGTACAATCAGCTTTATTTAGATTGTACAGTACGATTTATTTATTGTCATTTCAACCATATAGAGTTTAGTACACAGTGGAAGGAAAGAACATTCCTCCAGGACCAAGGTGCCACATACAACATACATTAACAAGACTAACTAGCTACCTTACTAATCAGTAAGGCAACAGTAAACTATCTATGTTCTGTGGAAAAGAGACAATATGAGGTGCACTTGCAAATGTGCAAACAAGGGTGACAAAGTGACAACGTGACCCCATGACACATTTCAATTCTTTGAGGTAATGAGGTAATGAGTTGAGGTAGTGGGAGGAGAAACTGTAAACAGTAAACATTGCTTGTAAGCAGCAGCAAAGATATAAAAAGAAAGAAAAAGTAATATATTGTGCAAAAGAGCATTTACAGGTTGTGTATGATTGTTAGATGGTTGTTGATCAGTGTGTTTTTAAATGTAGTTGAGTTTATCTAAGTGATTTCTGTGTGTGTGTTTATCGGTCCAGTCCCTTTTTGTTGAAGAGACGGATGGCTTGTGGAAAGAAGCTGTTGCACCGTCTGGATGTGAGGGCCCGAATGCTTCGGTATCTTTTTTCAGATGGCAAAGGGTGAAGAGTGTGTGTGAGGGGTGTGTCTGATCAGCCACAATGCTGCTGGCTTTGAGGATGCGGCGTGTGGAGTATATGTCTTCGCTGGAGGGAAGAAAGACCCTCTCTGCTGTCCTCACTATCCACTGTAGGGTC
This sequence comes from Clarias fuscus, assembly GCA_030347435.1. NCBI lineage: Eukaryota > Metazoa > Chordata > Actinopteri > Siluriformes > Clariidae > Clarias > Clarias fuscus. Next base: position 2,531,368 of record CM059225.1, read on the forward strand.
TTGTGGTCTGAGATGGCACAATCCCCAAACCAGACAGTGATGCAGCTACTCAGCATGCTCTTAATAGTTCCTCTATGGAAGGTGGTGAGGATCTGTGGGGGAAGCTGTGCCTCCCTCAGCCTTCTCAGGAAAAAAAAAGATGTTGTTGGGCTTTCTTGTGCAAGGTTCTCCTCCAGATGGACACCCAGGAACTTGGTGCTGTTGACGATCTCTACAGAGGAGCCATTGTTGTTTAGAAGAATGTAGTCGCTCTATGTCCTCTTGAAGTCAACAATTATTATCTCTTTTGTTTTAGAAATATTCAGAGACAGGTTGTTGTTTTTTTACAGCAGTTTGTTAGCCTCTGAACTTCCTCGCTGTATGCTGACTCATTGTCCCCACCACGCTCGTGTCATGATCAAACTTGATGATCTGGTTGGAACTCTGTGTCGCTACACGGTCATGAGTCAGCAGTGTGGAACAGCAGGGGACTACGCATACAGCCCTGGGGGGGGGTGGTAGTGCTGGAGGTGCAGTTCCCGATCCTCACTGACTGGGGTCTTCCGGTCAGAAAGTCCAGGATCGAGTTTCAGAGGGACGTGTTCAGGCCCAACAGGCTCAGCTTCCTGATCAGGTGTTGGGGGATGATAGTATGGGATGCTGGACTAAAATGTATGTAAAACATTCAAACGTAGGTGTCTTCTTCTTGTTCAGGTGGTAGAGGGCTGATGGAGTGTGGTGGAGATGGTGTTGTCCGTTGAGCGGTTGGGATGATACGGCAACTGCCGTGGGCCTAGTGTGGGGTCTTGATGAGTCCCATGACAAGCCGCTCGAAGCACTTCGTGAAAATGGGTGAGTGGCATGAGGACACATGGTCGTGATGTTAGTGTTATCGTTGAATGGTGTACTGTATATAAGTTCCACCCACTTCATCTCCCTAATATCGAAGTCACAGTACATTTCCTAGTAATAAACCTGTTGTACAGCAGCTAGTCCTTGAAAAGTCATCAATCTGGAACTATTATATTCTATAATAGTTTTCCATTTTCAAACGATGTTTTATTTGAATATTATTTTTAACAATCCGAGTTTCCTTTGCGCTGTAATTAGTTTCAGGTTAGTTTTTATTTCACTGACTCATTTCTATTTCATTTCAGTTTATTTTAGGTTCAGTTTTAATCATTTTAGTTAATTAAATTCTTTGAAAGCTAAGATAGGTAAGTGCATTTTCCCGTCTTTTGTATTCATTTGACCCGGTCTTCCACTCCTCCGATCCCTTCAAGCGCAACTTTAAGTGTGTTAGACACTGCTGTTTGGTTGATGTACTGCTATCTGTGATGATCCTGCTCTCCTCGTTGCTAGCACTAGTGTCTTCAGGATTTGTGGGGTATTTCCATTTTATTTCTACACAACATGTGCTGTTACCTGTAACGACTATCGATTTGCTTGTACCAGTTTCAACTGCTAAATTCGAAATAGTCCCACAGAGGCCTCCAACATTTTTTTTTTTTTTTCTGACATGTTGACTTCACTTCCCTTGAAGGGGTGAAAGTATTGGTCCTTGCACTACATCGCCGTGTAAAGGTGGTACGCTATAACAACACAAACTTTTGGGAATTGTCATGCAGCTGTCTTAAATGTAATTATACAGAATTATGATAATAATCTTTTATTTTTATTTTAGTTAGCTTCATGGCAGCACGATGGCTTAGTGGTTAGCACTGTCACCTTGCATCTCCAGGGTCGGGGTTCGATTCCTGGCGTTCCCAAATTGTCCCATAATGGTTGAATGTGTGTGTGTGTCCTGCGATGGATTGGCACTCCGTCCAGGTTGTACACCGTCTCATGTCCCAAGTTTCCTGAAATAGTCTCCAGGCCCCCGGCGACCCTGTATACAGGATAAAATGTTATAGATGATGAGTGAGTGACTGAGCAAGCGAGTTTTATAGCAGCTATCATTGGTTATGTTTTGTTTTAGTTTTTCATTTTTAATGGGTAAATTTTTTTAAAACCAATAGTTTCCATTTGAGTTTTCATGGGTACTTGAAGTACAAAATGGCGGCTCAGTGGGGCCCATTTCATTCCGAACAACAAGTTGTTACCAACGGTCAGAGATGATTCTTAAGTCTGTTGGGGCCCTAGGCAAAAATTAGCAGAGGACCTCTCCAAACAGAATTCCTTACCATGATCTTATAAATAATAAATAAGCTTGTCAACCGCCAGGGGCCACATGCTGGTCTGGGCCCCCAAGCAATTGCCCTTCTTGCCTGTTGAGCATCTGCGCCTCTGCCGATGGTAAAAGTCCTGCAGGTTCTTAAAGCAAATCTCGATTGTAGTGAAGAGCTTATTGGTAATCAAAACTTTTCTTCTGTAGGACAGCTGAAGAAGGAACCACCTCCTAGAAGTTGATTTGGTGCTCACTCTCTTCAAGTACCCTCTCAAATCTGTTCTGAAACGCCATCATTATGAAAATTCCCAAACCCTTAACACCCTTCAGCACCACCTCAGGTTCTCAGGTGAGAATGGAAGTCACATTACTGGAAGTTGTTTTTGTCCCAGTTAACTTTAGCCACTAAATCGCAGAAGGGACAGATTATACTCTGACGTTCTCACCATGATAAATAAAAATGAAAACATCATTTGAATGTACAGAGATTTCTTAAGTAGCTTAGTAACCAGCATGGGGAAGAGTGTATGTTTGGTTCATCAGTGGTGGGATCTCCAGTAAAGTCTATGTGCAGTTCCAGTCCCCTCCAGGTACAACACAACCATCATCTTCACATTGCCTTAAAGCTCTCCAACGATGTTCTCAAGCTGAGAGAGAGAGGAACCACACGGCAGGATATTGAAGGATGACCTGAGATGAAACAGGGCGAGAGAATAACAAAGACATTAATAAATAATGAGAAAAAAAAAGGACCAAATGTAATAAAGGAGAAATGAGTAAGAAGAGAGGACAGTAGTGGATTACATTAATTGAGTTGGATGTTGGTTGGATGATGGATACATAAGAAGGAAAGATAAAAAAGAAAGGGATATCAGGAAGTAGATGGATGGACAGAAAGAGAGACAGAAACTAGGAGAGGCCATGTGAGGAATGAGCAGCTGGAGAAATATGATAGTAAAGGAATCTGTAAGTAATACATAAGACTGTCAGAGGTGTGAAGCTGGACCTTTAGCAGGAGGTTGTGGAACTCTCACACATCAGCCTGAAGAACACTGAAGAACACTGGGAACATGAAGGGTATGTAGAACACAGAGAATGTGAAGAACACAGAGAACATGGATAAAAAGAGACCATGGAGGACATGGAAGAAACGGAGGACACTGAGAACCGTGAGAACATGGAGGCAGTGTTGAATATGTGCTGCAGAAGAATGTAAATAAACAATAGAAAAGCTGGGTGTGTCACTGCTGTTTCTTTACAGCTCACACATGATCTTCACACTTTGCTGAAGAAATCGCAGATAAAAACAACACAAACGGCATTCACTGATCATCATCCTGTCGTTTCATCACAACCTTTCTTTCTTTCTTTCTTTCTTTCTTTCTTTCTTTCTTTCAAATCTATATAATCATTCTTGCTGACATTTACTTTTATTTTGTCAATCCACCACACACACGTACATGTTCTTTTTTTCTTTCTTTCGTCCTTTCTTTCTTCCTTTCTTTCCTCCTTCCTTCCTTTCTTTCTTTCTTTCTTTCTCCCTCCATCCTTCAATGCCCAGAGAAAGAGAAAAAGAAAGGGTCACTGATTTTCTTTTTCTCTTTCTTTCTTTCTTTCTTTCTTTCTTTCTTTAAAAATGTATATATTCATTCTTGCTGACATTTATTTTTATTTTGTCAATCCACCACACGTACATGTTCTTTCTTTCTTTCTTTTGTCCTTTCTTTCTTTCTTTCTTTCTTTCTTACTTTCTCCCTCCATCCTTCAATGCCCAGAGAAAAAATAAGGGTTGCTGATTTTATATCTTTCTTTCTTTCTTTCTTTCTTTCTTTCTTTCTTTCTTTCTTTCTTTCTTTTATTTCTCCCTCCATCCTTCAATGCCCAGAGAAAGAAAAAAATAAATGGTCGCTGATTTTCTTTCTTTCTTTCTTTCTTTCTTTCTTTCTTTCTTTCTCCCTCCATCCTTCAATGCCCAGAGAAAGAGAAAAAGAAAGGGTCGCTGATTTTATATAGAATCAAATTTCTGGAAGTTATTAATGCTAGGGTTAGCACTGCGGGGGGCGCTAGCATACACTATGGGGTTTTAACTGTGTCATACATTCTCTGTCAGAACGGGGTTCTGTGGCCTCTTTCAGGTCTGTGTGTGCGTGTGTGTGTGTGTGTGTGTGTGTGTGTGTGTGTGTGTGTGTGTGTGTGTGTGTGAGAGGGAGGTAGTACATGTGAGTCTACATTGCCCTTCCATTAAGCTCACTGACCTTCCTTGTCCTTCTCATTCGAGCTTCTAATTGCGGTGCGACCGTCAGCGACCTCCGTGTAAAGGCTTTTTACACCCCCGCGTGGAGACACAAAGTCAACCGAAAGCAATGCGATCACTCCGGACTTGCACTTGTTATATTTCACACTCGCAATATCTGGGAAAATGAAAAATAAGAAATAAAACACAATATCATTTCACATATCAAATCTTCATGTATTCGTGAGAAAGAAAAAAGAAGAAGAAGAAGAAAAAAAAAAAAAACTAAACAGAAAACTGACCCAGGATCAGTCTTTCCACAACCGCTCTATATATTAGAGACTGGAGTCTGATCTGGGATCAGTAGTGTGTAAGAGCACATGTTAGAGAACAAGGCAAAGAGCACCGCTGACCTTTTTGTGGTTTTTCACAAATAGACAAATGTCAAGTTTATGGACATCAGAGAGGAAAAGAAAAAAAAAATTACTTACATTTCTATTCATCTGCAGGGTCTTATAAACTGAATGTTAATAAATGAAGGAATAAAACACTCACAATGTTATGATAAAAAAAAAAAAAAAAAATCATGGAGTAAAGTGGAGTTATTGTTACAACAATAGCAGCGTGCCCTGCGGGTGTTTTATTCCTCTATAAACATTTGGTTTACCCATTTATAGCAGATATCATTTTATCCTTAACTTTATCACAGCCATAAAGAGTTTTTCTTTCACTTCAGACTCGTCAGCTCCTTCGCCCGGGAGATAAACTCCTCCCATAAACTTCATAGTACCCATGTTCACGTTTATTTGTTCACATGGAGATTGTAATGTACTGTGAGTCAACGTGATCAAACAGTTACTATGGAAACGATAACAAAGGCTACACAATGATGAATATCGTTGGCTTTTATGACCTGTCTCTGCCTCATGCATTTTTTAAAGTGAATATATTTGTGCACGTTAAAGCTTCGTACTGTAGAGCTCAGCACGATTGACACCGATCTTCAGATTTCCGGGTCCGTGAACCGTCCTTGTCCTCGCCTGCTTCGGACCCCCGTGGAAAACCAGAACTAGATCTTTATGCGGAAGGCGACGACGAGCGACCCTACAGCTCCGAAGTAATGATTCTGCATTAATTTCGCTCTCGCCCGGCCAAGACCTAAACGCTCCCCGAGGTAGACCGGCCGGCTCATGAATTTTAAACCGTGTTTATTTCGCGCGTTAATATGTCACCCGTATAGCCGGGAGAATGGATCTGTGCTGCCTTCGTGGCGCCGTGCCAGTGCTGGCTCATAAAAGGTCTTGTAAACAGAAAACGAGTGAGAGAAAGGACGAACGTCAGTCTGCGAAGAAAAAAAAAAAAAAAAAACGAGCGCGTTGTTAAATCCAAACGGCAAATTCAAAACGGTCAGATGTCAGAGAAAGGTGTTTCGACGGAATGAATCAGCGAGTCCCTGTCACTGAGTTAGCTCCCGGTCCATTAGCTCATCAGCGCGAGTCGTTAGTCAGTTAGACGACAGCGCTCAGACGACGACGACGACGACGCTGCAGTCTGTCTGTGATTTCAGTCTGATGCAATATCGAGTCAAGCCTCACTGTCACGACTGCGTGTCAAGCGGCGAAGAAGACACATATTACATTCAGCCATTGGTTTGTAAGCAATGCTTTACAACATAACAACTCAAGTCCTGAAAGCATTCCACATCCAGTCATCGGATTTAACTTGGGAGTGGGAATCAGGAAATCAGAAACTGTAAGGTGAGGTCTTAGAGTGAAATTTTGCATTGAGAAACGCATTTTACCATAGGAAATAATGTAAATGCAGAAAGTCCATTCAAGGCAGGACATCTGTATGCCACCGTACAGGCTCACGTTTGTCATTTAATAAGCAACAAGCTAGCTAAGCCTTTTTTGTTGTTGTTGTTGTTGTTGTTGTTCCTGTAGATCCTGTAAGCAGCCATGTTGATTTGATGTCATTTGTTGACGTTCATTGAAGTTTTGTCGTGTTTTTTTCCTAGCAGGAGGTAAGAAGTTAGAACTGTAAAACGGTCCAGGTGCATGGTTCTTCAAGGGTTCTTGCAGGCATTTTTCCATAAACAGGTTGTGTTGTGCTTCCAAAATAACAGGGTTGTATTCTGACAGAAGGTTCTCCAAGAGGAGCAACCAAAGAACACTCATGTTGAGCGTGCAGATGTTAACGTGGGTCGTCTCCGGGAAACAAGTCATTTTGAAAAATTGAGCACTCTTAGCAAGGTGCTGTTGTCTTACTTGGCCTGTCAGCGGAGCAGCCCTGCTCTCGGGAAGATCCTTCAGAAGATCAGAGTCAGTCCAAGGTCTCGGCAGCAGCCCGAGAGAACCTGCCACACACCACTCTGCATGAGAATGAGCCTCAATGACTCACAGACACGTGTGTGTGTGTGTATGCATGCTGGTGGGTGTGTGTGTGTGTGTGTGTGTTTGTTCTCATCTCCCGTCTCTCTCCATCGCGAAAGGTTGAAACAACCAGCAGCCTGTTGCTAAGGTAACAAAGTCAAAGCCAAAACGGCTGTTGGTCGACCGAGTGGGATTTTTTACTGGACTAACCCTAACCCTAACCCTGTATCAAAACAGAGAACAGGAAGCCAGGGATGCAAATCATTTGCATATCGAACGCTGGGAATTTGACTCATCATTAAACTCCCTGAAACGAACATGGAAACGCTCGATTCGACTTGCCCCCTAAAATAAACCGCTCATTTGTTCTTGAGTATCGGGCTCGAAATTAATTATGATTATTATTATGAATAACCATTAGCACTTGCACCATTCCAACTCGCCAAGGATCATTTATAGATTTTATTGGAGAATGCAGTGTACGATCTATCCATTGATGACTCTATGCCATCGAACCAGATATTTAACCACAAACTGCTATCTACGCTCCATTGGGAGGAAAAGCCGTATCCTCCTCTTCCGCTTGCCTGACCTCATGGATGCCCTAAAGTGGGGGTGAGAGTGCAGGTATGCCATGCCTCCCCCTCCCAGAGAGAGAGCACAGCCAGACTGCAAGATAGCCAGTCTAGACCAGCTACGGATGTTTGCAGCATCACCCAGGAATTGAACTTGCCATCGCCAGGTGACGGAACCAACATGCTACTCGAAAGACCACATGATACGTGTTGATGATGAACCCATCACCCTGTTGCTGGTTCACCCGAGTACAGTATAAGATTAAGATTGAATTACTTGTCAAGAGTACCATATAGCACACTGGAATTATTTTTCATTCACATATTCCAGTAAGGAACCTCGGGTCAGAGCACAGACTCAGCAGCCCTGGAGCTGATAGGGTTAGAGCCTTGTTCAAGTGCTGGGGCTTGAAACCGCCGACCTACCGATCAGTAACCCAGCAGATCCTTAACCATTTGAGCCACCACTGCCCTCCACTCCCTAGTTTCCTTCCTTGGAGCACTTTTGGTAGGCCCTGGGAACATTGCACAAGCGCTCTGATCCATCACATCACCCATTGTCACAGTAGCTACGGTTACAATATATTGTTTTAATAGCGGCTGGATGTGGGTGGGATATAGTGGGCAGACAAGTGAACGTTCTGTCTCTGAAGTTGGTGTGTTGGAAGCAGGAAAAATGGGAAAGCATTGACGAGGGCCGAATTGTGGTGGCTAGACGACTGGGTCATGGGTGGCCAAGGCTCACAGAGTGGTTTGATCCAATAGAAACACTGCAGCAGCTCAATTTGTGAAAGACCTACTCGGTATTCGTCAGGTGGTCATGATGTTATGGTGGATATGCATTTATACAAAAAACTAATTAAGTACCCGAATGAATTCCTGATGATGATGTGATTAGTAGCATCGTTACAAAGCAAATCTTTCACATCACTCACTTTTCCTCACACTTGCTTAGGGAAAGGTTACGTACGTCACCCCGTGATTTAGATCAAAACCACCAACCCCTCACACACACACACACACACACCCCGTGTCCCTTCCAGCATCTCCGAAACACCTGAACCGCGCCCCATAATGATCGTAATCTGACGTTAATTTCACACTCGTCCACCGCTCGGAGTCAGAGAGGGGGCCGTTTATAATCGACCCCGTGAGATTTAGCTAAGCAGTGCTAGCTCAAGTGGATAATTAGCAATCCATTTTCATAGAGGGAGAGAAAGTAAAATATATAGAACCGCTCTTAGCGTCGCGCTAAATTGAATTATCGCCAAGAAGAGTCATGGAGCTCGGGAAGGCAATTAAGGTGAACGGCAAAAATGGTGCGAACACGCACACACACACACACACACACACACGCACACACACACACATTGTGTTGTGAACCAATGTGTTTTATACTACGGAAACTCATGTTTATAACCATTTAATAAGACTAACAAAAAAAATAAAGTTTTAATTGCAATCTAATATTGTAAAAGGATTGTCTATCTTTGTGTGTGTGTGTGTGTGTGTGTGTGTGTGTGTGTGTGTGTGTGTGTCATGTAGATTAAAAAGCACTTCACATATCGCACACACTCATTGATTTTTCTTCAGGTGTGTGTGTGTGTGTGTGTGTGTGTGTGTGTGTTAAAACACCCCCCTGGTCTGATTCATTACCCACAATTCATCTGGGCCGCACTCCAGGGGAATAAAGTCGAACAGAGTGAGTCCCCACTTCAGCTCGACAAAATCGAACTCCACATTTTAAGTGGAATATCGGAATAAAGAGCACACACACACACACACACGCGCACACACACACACACACACACACACACACACACACACACACACCCAAGCAGTCACTAAGCCGGAGGATAACAAACTTAGAATGAAGAGGGGGTAAAGTTGCAGCGATGTTTCATTTCCAATAAATTAAAAGATTATGAGGATTAAAATGCTCACTTGTAACTCTGTGTGTTTTGAAAGAAAGAAAGAAAGAAAGAAAGAAAGAAAGAAAGAAAAGAAAGAATAGCCAGAATATTAAATGCAGTCAAGGAAGTAAAAAAAAACTAAGCAATTAATGGGGAAAACTTGCAAAAACGTGCAAGAGTGGGAAAGGAGAGTGTGTGTGTCGCTGACGCCTGTGACAGACTCGGACTCCTCCGTGTTCTCCGGCTGACTGTCCCCGCTCTGCTGCCGCTGTTTCGCCCCCCTGAGCCCCCGATGTCCGATGTCTCCACACTCGAAACACCTCATCGGCTCCGTTGTAGCGAAAACCGTAAAAGCATTAAGACTTGTCTGCGGATTTAGAGGACGTGTGTCACGCTGGAGCTCTTACACCCGAGCGAAACAAAAGTAAATAATGTGGGGAAAGAAACGGAAAAATGCGCAGAGAGAGAGAGAGAGAGAGAGAGACAGACTGAGAGACAGACTGAGAGACAGACAGACATTTTGTCAACTCGGCTCTGATTAGCATGCAGCGTTCATCACTGTGAGGGAGGGAAGTGTGTATGAAATAAATTGAATGACCTTTACACTGCTCTGTCTAATATAGTGTTCTTGTGTGTGTGTGTGTGTGTGTGTGCGCGCGCACTAGTCCACCTCTTATGCTATTATTCCACTGCACAGCGTAACCAATTCAATCACGGCACCCGTTTCAGTGATTCCCAACGTATTATTAAGGGTTTTCTTTGCCCTTTTCTTCTCTTTCTGATGCTTTCTGCATCATCTGGAGCGAGTGCTCACCCTCAATCTGCTTCCCAAAATTGTTTGCTCAAAAGGTAGGGCCCTGAGAAATGAAACCCAGTAACCGGAGGACCCGACGTTTTCTAAGACCGTAGGCCCCTGGGAATATAGGCTGATGGTATCGAGACACACTGTAAACATAAAGCAGTACGACTCTGTGAGTAGGGAGTGTATGTCTATATAGGACCCTGGGTTATGCAGAGTGCTGGAAAGAAAGGGCCTGAAATGGGTATGAAGACGCCTTGTTATTTAAGACCCTAGGAAGGAATGACGTTTAGGCCCTAGGTATTATATACTGTATAGGCCCTGGGAACATGTACCACCCTAAAACATAGAACTGAGAACAAAGGCTCCAGGGAACGTCCATAGGGAATATATTCCACTCAATGTACAGAACTATGGGGAACAAAGGGACCTTCAATGTATACGACCAAAGGGAATATAGGCCACTCCATGTAAGACCATTTGGAACATAGGGGCCATCAGGATGTTGGACCATTGAGAAAGTAGATCACTCATTATGCAGGACTATAGGGAACATAGGACCCTCAATATATACAATCTTATGCAAAAGTTTAGGCACCCCTTGATAAATAACAGATTTTGGTGATTTTTTTTTCTTCTTTTAATTGAAAAAATGTTAACACAGTCTCTCTTGGAAATGGAAAAAAAAAATGGAATGTACAATATTTTCAGCAAACATTGGTGCATAGTCACTTTTTATGTCATAAACTAAACAAGAGATAAACATTTAAAACATTATTATGGCACTGTGCAAAGGTTGCACAGCTTGCAAACGCTTTTTATAGCCGCTAACAGTCTTTCAATGTTTGTACTTGGGATTTTCTCCCATTCTTCCTTGCAAAGGGCTTCTAGTTCTGTAATATTCTTTGCTCGTCTTGCATGCACAGCTCTTTCAAGATCTACCCACAAATTCTCAGTGATGTTTAAATCAGGGGACTGTGATGGCCGTTCCAAAACCTTCAGCTTGCGTCTCTTGAGGTTTTCCATAGTGGATTTCAAGGTATGTTTAGGAGGCTTGTCCTGTTGTAGAAGCCGTCCTCTTTTCAGCTTCAGCTGTTTTTTTTTTTTTTTTTTTACAGATGGTGCGATGTTCTAAGACTGTAGTACCACAGGAAACACATGGCCCCAGTACAGTATATAGGACAATAGGGAGCATAGGCCATTCAGTATATAAGACCACATGGAAGACAAGGACCATCCTTATATATGACCATTGGGAATATAGGGAATATACCATAAGGAACATATGGTTCTCATTACATGTGACTTTTTATATATAGGACCCTGGGGAACATTAGAACTTTTACTGTATACCTATGACAATAAAGAACACAGCACACTTAATCTAGGGAACACAGGGAACATAGGGCACTTAAGAACTAGGACTACAGAGAACATATAGAACTTAAGCTATAAGAGAGAACATGGGACAGTCAATATACATGATCATACAGAGCATAGAGCACTTAATAAATGTGACCATACTATGACCATAGGGCAGCCATTATCTGGGAGCATAGGGAATATAGTGTAGATCAGTCAGTTAAAAGGATCCACAGGGAACATAAGACAATCAGTATATTGGATATTTTGGAACATGCAGTAGGGCTCTCAATAGCTTAGGTTCTGGTAGCATACTACCCCATAGGACTATGATCAAAACAGGACCCAGGACATACAGAACACAGAAGGCATTAGGTACATTAAACCCAAGTATCTGAGGATACGGTGTGCATAGGGCTGCTTCTTCAGTGAGGGAATAGTTGAGGATATTTCCAGCAGGGTAATGAGGAAGAAGAAATGTCCAGGGTGTTTGCCAAAGGGGCCAAAAATTCCCATTGGACACAGGACCAAGTGCACAATACAGGTTCCCTCAAATAAAGTCCAGTGAAGTAGCCCTTACTTTGGCATCACTCTGCAGAATTTTCACAAGTGTAATGCTCTGTTGTCTTCTCTTGTATCCTGACTCTGTAATCTCCTGCACTTGTGGTGTCTTTTTGTCTTGCACTCCACGGGGCCTCCATCCCTCCATCCAATTTCTACGGCAGCACTATTGAAATGGAAATGTTTAGAGAGCTCTTAAGCAATGTCAAATCACCTGGCGCTACCGAGATGGTGGATTACTGTCTGCAAATTGGCCTCCGTGCTTCATTTGGCTGCGTCCTTAAGTCCCTCTCACACCCTTCTCTGTGAATCAAGTAATGAATAGGAATCCATAAATCCTAGAGCAAACAGGAGGAGAAGAAAAGCCATGGCTATTACTGTGCAAAGTAAATGGACACTGCAATATGCTAAGTTGAAATGTTTTGTGCGTGAGCTGGTGTGAAAGCATGCATTATTTAGACTGCACTTAAATTCAACACTAACCTGTGAGGATATCTCTCAATTGAGCCACTGGGATTCCTATATGATCTCAGAGATGGAGATTCATGCGCATTGTCTATTTTCCCCCTGGGATTGTGGCAATAAATGCAGCAGTTTTTCTGCTTGTGGTGTTTGGGATGGCAAATTTATACATGGTCTAAAATCCATCTTTAAAAATGACTCTATCAGGAGTGCTAGACGCTAGCATTTTAGGATTTGCCTCAAAAGGTGAGAGCAGTGTAAATATCCTCAACCCAAATGTGAATCTGTAACTTAAGATAATTTTTCAGAGTGACATCTAAATGCCTAGCAAATTCTAAGATCTGATAAAGTAAGCGTCACGGTTGCTTTTCGTGGGCTTAAGGAGAGGCATATTTGCAGAGGTGGCGTGCTTGAAAGTCATTTAATGAACATAATGGAAACAATGGGAAATAGTAAATGAACAACAATGGTAACATAAAACAGACAAACTACAAACATGGAACTTAGGCAGGAGATAAACTAAACTTGACAGACTTGGAGCTACACTGACTAGGGGTTACATACTGACTCGGATTTACATACTGACTAGGAGAAACATACAAGACTAGGAGATACACTCGGCTAGGAGATACACTCAGCTAGGAGATACACTCGGCAGGGAGATACACTCGGCAGGGAGATACACTCGGCTAGGAACACAAGGAAACATTAACAACAAATTAGCAAACCAAATAGAACAGATGCAAGACAAAGACTAACCAAACACAGGAACCTTTATAACGAAACTAATGAGCAACCTCGGTTCAGGTGAGCACTGCCGTTACCTGACCGAATGTGCATTCTGGGAAATCAAGTTTATAAACAAAAACCACAAAAGAAAACAAAACAAAAGGAGTCTCTGGGCGCTTTGGCGCCCTCTAGGGGTATTCCCTGACAGTAAGAAGAAAAGAAACAATGGTGATCAACTATTGTTATAATGTATTCATCATCCAGAAGGCACCTGATGGAGAACATGAGAAATGCAGAATTTATGGTTTATAGCCTCACAATATAAGACCAGGGTCGAAGACATTTACTTTCTTACTGTGTTTAAGTAAATATTAGTATAGTATAGTTGTTTTATTAGTATATTTCTTTTTTACTTTCACTTCACTATATAGTACAGCAAAAAATCTTTACTTTTACTTCGCTACATTTAAAGCAGGAGTTTAATCACCTGCCGACTATTATGCGAAATTGCATGACTTTTCTTTCCTCCAAGTTAATATAACAGGTGTTTGTAATCAGAAGCAGAACTGATTGCAGACAGCGGGGAAAAACAGTATGGGATGGAAGGGAGAGAGAGAGAGAGAGAGAGAGATTAAAAAGACTATTGTGAGCTAATACAAGCCCTGTCCTTTTGATACTTCAGTAAATTTGAAAGTTAGTACTTGTACTCACATATACATGTAAAAGTAGGACTTTTATTTGAGGAGTGCTTTTTGCCCTAAGGAATCTCAACTTTTACTCAAGTTTTGTGTACTTTTACCCAACACATTATAATACACCAGTGATATAGAGCTCTAAAAACATAAGACCCTGGGAACATACAGTAGGACTGTAGCAAAGTGGCAGTCTGAGAACATTAGGAACCCCAATAAACCTGTGAGAACAAGGCTCAAAGATCACAAGATCCTTCAAACATAGGACTCTAGGGGAACAGGATACCTGGGAACATAACACATGGGGAATTTCCTGTAAGGGACTAATAATATACGGTTTTATGAGAATATGAACCTTTGTACATGGGGCCCTAGAAGGATGGAATCTTAGAATGTAACATTGAATTATCAAAATGAAGTAGAAACCGTATTTAAGGTTTTCATTTCTGATCCACACAGAAGCTCTTCAGAAACCCAGGACTCCTTTTGGGAATTTCTCCGGAGTTTTATTTGAATGTCTGTATGTATTTCAGAATCTTTCTATAGGGGTTCCTTTACAGGCTAGAGAAGGATGAAAAAAAGCTGCATGCCTTCATCCCTCACAACAGGAAACTTTGAGTCAGCACTCTTTCTGCTTTGCAGGGGTGGAAGGAGAAGGCGGAGAGGAAGAAGAGCGCCAGGGTGTGTGTATGTAGGAGTTACAATGAAAAATAACTCTTATGAATCTGCCAAACTCTCCTCTTTGGGTTGCTGGCTCTCGATTCCTGGTGGTTTTGTGCTCTAAATGAACTGAAAGACTTTGAGTTGATGAGATGATGAGCTGAAGAACGTGTATTAGAACTCGGGTTAAGGTTTTTGTTCAAGGGCTCTTACACTGACTTCCTGGCAGTTTGGGGATTTGAACTTGTCACTAGCACAGAGCACTTTCCGCACTGCTACCACTACCTGTCAAAAGCAAAGAAAAGGCACTTTTTGGAAAAGCACAAGTGCGTATCAAAACGCTACGCTTTCAGTCATGTTTATGAAGCATAATTTTGCATAATTACAAATACAACCTCAAAGATACAGTAGGACTTCACCAATTCAACCCGAATTCACCTTTGTTACAGATTTCTCCATTTTATGGCATTTACAAAATAAAAATAGACCCGTGGTCTTTATATGCGGATGAAAGACAACCTTGACCCTTGACGCGTGCCGCGTCGAACGCCTTGAGCGAGGTTCAATACTTTTTTGCGAAGGTCTTCACTTTCTAACCCGAAGGACCTCAACTCAGCTAATTTTATTCAGTCTGGAAAGAAATTTGAATCTATATTTATGATTTGAATAAAGTTCAGAAAGGAAGACCTGCAACCAAAAATGAATAAAATATTGAGAAGAGGGAACTCTCTACCCTTTGAGGCCCTGTCCTAGTAGTTCAAAGAAGAGAATCAATCTGGGGCATACATTAAAGAAAAAAAAAAAAACATAAAATATAGGACTGAGAGACAGAGAGAGACAGAGAGAGAGAGAGAGAGGGAACGGGAGAGGGATGATTTAAAGAAATTCTGCCATTGTAGAAAAAACGAAAGAAAGCCTGGCATCAATAATTTGTGTGTTTGCCCTGAAAATGTATTGTCCTTGGCCTATTAAGTGCACCTGGTTAGACGGAATCCTTTACCACTTCATTCTGTTCTCGGTATTATGCAAAGGAACCTTTCAACGCTTTATTGACTGGATCAATCAAGGAGCATCTGATCCCACACACTCTTACAAATAGAAACAAAAACACAGAATTCCTCATTCTAGCCACTTTAGAAACAGGATCAGCCTTGGATTACGTAACCCCCAAACACTTAAGAACACTCTATAAACAGAACCATTCACTTGCCATTCATCAATCGCTGCCTGTTTGACCCTAAAGAGTCCTGACGATAGAAAGACTATTTGATCTGGGAGCACTTTCATCTTTACAGCCACAGACGCAGGCCGCAAAGGAAATACCAATCATTTAACCACAAACCCTGAGAAGGAGAATGGAAATTGGTCTGACAACAAACCCGTCAGTGCTAGCACCGACGGAATCGAGGAGGGTGAAGGCCCTCCTGACACCAGAAAAACATCAAGAAGTTTTGCCAGTAAAAGGCTGTGTGATTCCAGGTGGTCTAGCGATCTGTCAAAACCTCCGCTGAAAAGCTGTTCCTGGGTATTCCTTTCAGGACAGACCAACCGATTTTTAAAGGAAAGATAGGGAACTTCAATCCACCAACAGGATCAACCACGGGCTCCTTGACCCTAATCACCCCAGAGGCTGGATCTCTGAAAGGACCATATTCATGCGGGTTTATTAGGGTGCTTTCAAACCAGCCACAGTTCCTTCGTACCATGCCCGGGTACGAGTGCCCACCCTTCGATATTTTCAGCAGTCACCCTTATCTAGAGCGACTTACATTTTTAGCTCAATACACATATGAGCAGTTAAGGGACTGAGGGTCTTGCTCAAGGGCCCAACAACTTTGTTGGTGCTGGGGTTTGAACCTGGGACCTTCAGTGATGTTGTTTTTGTACCCAAGGATGCGTCAGTATTTCCACTCTGCGATAGAGTAGGTGGCAGAATGCACCTGTCTGGTTTGCGAGCTATAAATAAACTCAACGTGGAAGAGTACAAAGACGTCTACCTTTCCTCGAATGAAAGCCCCTCTGTGTCCGAAAACACAGGACCAAAACTATCAGACTCCAGATACTACAAAAACACTGTCACTAGGCGACACGTTGGTGTAGGGTGTAGCACAGTGGTTCAAGTTCCACCTTGGTTCTGTGTGTTTACATGTTCTGCCTGCGCTTGATGGGGCTCTTGGGTTCTTGTCTAATCTTTGGACTCAGACTATACAGAGGAAAGACCCATAGCGTATCATCTGTTGGATGGCTAAACACACCAATCACAGACTGTTTGCCCCAAAACCTCTTGGAAAATGGCGTAATCACAGTAACTGCGGACAGAACAAGGGAGCAGAAACGCCACTGCATTAGGTCCCTATGTACCTACACGCTATTCTTCTACTTCATACCTCATTTCTAAATCTCTCCTATTGACTGATATATCTGAGTGGCTCTTGAAAAAACAACTGACGTTAAAGTGAATAGAGGTTGTTGTGGCTGTTTTCTTTGTGCAGAGCAGGCACTGTGAGAGCACTCCACGCGCTCAGAGCGTTCTTTAATAATAAACCACACACTATGCTTTATGCTCTGAAGGCGAGCGCGGACATAATATGACTGGAAACCCAAACAACTCATTAGAGCAACATCCTGTTTCGGTCGCATAAAACAAAGCCGTGGTCATGTTTCATTATTTCAAGCTTCGCTCTGTGTGACATCGCTGAAGGTCGTCTCTCCCACTGGCATGCTTTTATTTCTCTTCCTTTTGTTTAGTCACTATTAGCATTAACAACATTACTGGCAGCCTGCTCTTAGAAGCAGAACAATCATGATCAACACTGAACACAGAACACTGGTAATCAGATCTAGAGCCAGGCAAAAACAGCAAAGTTGCACCAGTCAGTATCAGTGGACTCGGATCATTGGGTGCACATGGGCCATGCTTAATTGGATTTAACAGTAAACCAGCAATCAGACGACCAGAAGAGGTACGAAAAGACTCAAACAGTCCTGGCACTACAGTCAATCAAACCTACGGCCAAGTCAATATCGTAAAGAAAAACTTTATTATGTTTGAATTGTACTTCAGGTGAGTTCGTAGAAAATGAATGGATCTTATCCGGTTCACGAAAGTGGATGATAAGGACAAAGGTGCTGTACCTTCCAATCTCATGGTTTAAGGAGCCAATCATGACACATCAAACTGGTCCATCATATACTGTAGGCGAGTTTCAGTGGCCACTCAAGCCAGTCAAGAGGCCCACCAATTGATGATCTAATCAGGAGCTAGATTTCCGGGCCTCTTCTTGATTGTATTTTCTAAGCATGACTCAAAGACAAGACACGTTGCGGTACATAGAACACACAGATTCACTTAATAGAGAGAACATAATGTCGTACACGCCCTTGTTAGAGGAGCAAGCGAAGGCTATAAAGTTGAACTCTACACATAAACTGTATGAAATATGATGACGGAAAGCTAACTGCCTTTAAATTATCAGGCACAAAGACAAGACGAGACAAGCAAGCGCTCAGGTTACAGATGACTTTTCTCATTAAGGATAATAAGATCCATCTACGTATCTATCGCAGTAATTAATGGATCAGAGGTAGAGTCATTTCTCGGGCTCTCGCTAATTACATCTGCAGCAAGATTAAGAGCTGAGCAGATTTATAACCAGTCACCCGAAAACAGAAGCACTGGGAGGCAAAGCCCCGCTTTTAAAACCGCCCGAGAGTAAACATGTGATTATTCAGGATTTTCATCCAAGTATGGTAAATATGTATTTTTTTTTTTTTACTCCACCTATGGGATTAAATTAATATTCACCATAATTAGAGAAATCATCATAATAGAAATAATCATATAACCAACTTAATACAAATAGATACATAAAAAAATATTATATATTTTTATTATAAGAAACAATATTAAAACAAATAAAAGAATAATTCTTTTTAAAAATTCTATGAATTCTATGAAAATTCTATTATAGTATTTCTATTATATACTATAGTATATAATCCAATTATAAAATAATAAATAAATAATAAAAAAGTTATCTATCCATCCACCCAACAACCAAACAAACAAACATAATAAAATAATAAATATAAAAAATATTATAAATATATTCAAATATAATACATGAATAATATATATAAAATAAGTAAGAAATAAACAAAAACAAACAAACTATATATATATATATATATATATATATATATATATATATATATATATATTTTTTTTTTTTTTTTTTTTTTTTTTTTTTTTTTTTTGGAAACGTTTAGTCTTTTCAATTTCAAACTTTAAAGAGCAGGTCTACATACATTTTTTTTTTTTTTTTGAAATAATACTACAAATTCAGATTCTAAAAATATTATTTCACAATTTGTCAATTTCACAAATTGTAACATACCAATTACATAAAATATACCCTAAACAGTATTATACAAATAATATAAAAGGTTATTTTCTATGCTTTTTCATCTTAATTGAAAAATTTTATTTTCTATGCTTTTTCATTTTATTATTATTATTATTATTATTATTACTACTACTACACAATTTTGAACAAAACATTTTAGACTTTATGACAAATAGATGGCTAGAGTTGTTGAGGATATTTAGTAAATAAAAAAAAAAAGAAGCTGTTTGCATGTTGTTGTTATATAACTCCAATAATTACCTTCACACCTGCTGTTTTAGGAAAATAATCTATTTCTAGATTGTAACAGAAACGCTGCTTAATATTCTGTTTTGATATTTTTTTCTATAAGAGGACCAGGCATGGGTTTGTAACAGTAGTCACTAATGAGAGTGATTTATTCAGACCACTAAGAAACCTCAAATGTAGTGTAAGTCCAAAAACTGTCACCTTTAGAGGTTAAGCAAGTTCACCAGTGCATCAGCACATCAATAAAGTCATACGCGCTTCGGTTTTGAAAGCACACATGCCAATTAGCCAGGAATTTCACCATTAATTGAACAGAAAATCATACCGTAATTAATAATTAACTGATTTAGAGGCCCTGATTGAAATGACTTGCTAATTTCACACTGTCAGAGAAACGCTAATGGTGTCACAGCAGTAAACCTGCCCGTCTTTATCACTGTTTGTTGACCTCTTGCGCCCAACAGACCTCACCATGTTATTTTCTCCAGCGACGGAATAGAATTAACATTGCAGACGTGTCCCGAGGATAATCGGCGCCGTTGCGGGTTCGAGGCGCGGAGACG
>CM059225.1:2551589-2609089 GCA_030347435.1 Clarias fuscus
TCGTCCAATACCGCAAGCTCAGCATCAAACCGGGGACCTTGGAGTTGTTAAGCAGCATCGCCCTCTTAATGCTTTTGTATAATATCTTTTTGCTCTTAATGCAACCTTCTTTTTTTCACTTCTAACACCACAAAGAGCTCTTTGCTTTGTGCCTTTGGGGGGGGGAAACCCTTAAATGTTCCATGAACCTTTAGCGTAAGGCTATCCTTTCAAAAAGTTTTCCAACAAGAAGTCCCCTGCCCCAAGAGGCTTCTAATTTTGATGGATTTCATGGGGAAATCTTTATTAAATAAAATAAAACAATTCAGACAACCTGAAGGTTACCACGTTAAGCTTTCACCGTTTGTACCTTCGTAGGCAGAAATAAAAACAAAGTACAGTCAAGAACTTTAAAACTGTGGATTCCTTTAATGGATTCCATTAAAGGAATCTTTAATGGTTTTACAATCGATTGGAAATCCAATCCAAAGTTTTATGATCTTTATGAATTTATGATTTTTGGGTTGTGATCATAATCTGTTATATACTTTTTAGTGATTGGTTTGTTCGCTGTGAATTATTTGATGCAAACGATGGGAAAATTGGCCAAAAAATTGGTAGGGTTAAAGGTTAGAGCCACTTCGTACAGTATATCTGAACACCATAGTCACCTGATGATCACCTGACACCTGACTCCACGCCACTGGAGATCACACAAGTCTTGCGATCTCCTTTCTTCAATTGTTTATAGTTTGTTTTCTGGTTTGATGCGCTGTTGGTTTGAGCTGTTTGATTATGATTACGGATACAGCAGCATTATGTTTAATAGATTAAAGTACCGATGACAAATTATATCAGAAACAGCTTACAATAAGTTATATCTTTCATTAATGGTTGACTTCCTAAGAATTTGCAATTTCGGCACACCGAGGAGAAGCTGCACAAATGGCACGCACCGTCCTAAACAAAACGACTTCCAACAAAGCATGACCACAGGCGATGTCATTTCATCCCGCTCCGTCAGTCCTCTGGAAAGCGGCCCGGAGTTTCGCTGCCAATATCGCTTCCTTTTTGTCGCCCCTCGATAAGCCATCTCCAAAGATAAGTAAGAGTCCTGGTTGATGATATTCAGAATGACATTTTATTTATAGAGCACGGTCAGCGCTGGAGGAAGACTAAAGCTCTTTGTGATGGAAATTGAAAAATGAACAGCGCTTTGTTATTACCGGATGCATAAATGTATTTAAATTCATGAGATTCCTCTGTCGGGGCCTGGAGAAGAAATGTCTGTAAGTAAGTGCCTCCTTATCGGGAAGCGGAATCCTGGAAACTTAAAACTAATTCACTCAAAAGGAGCCGTTGGATGACGAGGGATCGTTGGTGTTTATGTTAACTTTTGCGCGCAACCGTAATTACCTGGCGTTCGAAAATCACACGAGTTATAATTATGCTAATTACGTCAATGCAAGAAAACAAAGAACCTTTGACTATCTGCTCAGTTGTGTTGGTGTTTCCTTGTCTTATTTCCATATTCATCTAAAAGACAAAATGTAATATACTGATATAGGAGATTAATAGCTGCAAAGTAATAGGGAAGAAATGGGACATGTGTCTTGTCTCACCAATGAGTGACATTTTCCTGGCTCTATATCGAGTTTTCTTTTTTTTTTTTTTAACTCGTCAAAATTTCATTATAAAGGAAAGCGTAGCTGTTCATGACACGTGCACGGCTAAAAAAGACAGCCAGTGCGGTTCGGCTATGAAAAGCGACAATAACATCTATCAAACCAATAAAACAGGAAAAAAATTTTTTTTAAATGAGCCCTGCTGGAAAAAGTAGAACATGCGTCCTGCTGTTTGCCTGAGACTCGTTCTTTCTCCTTCTTCTTCGTGCTTACTTTATTTGTACATCCTGATAAGAATATTTCTCATTGTGGCCCCGTTTCGCCCTCATTTTCCTATTTTCCTCCTCCTTTCTTTATGTTTCGTTTGACGTGCGGTTTCCTGACCAAATGAAAATGTAGGCTTTTCTATTTTCAGAGGCTGTAATTATCTTTTTCCTCCCCTCCTCCTACTACCCTTCATGCAATGCTGCGCTTCGCTCGGCCTCCCCGTCTTCAGAGACCGAGACTGGCAGAACGCTGGCGTGAGGCAGACACAAGGCTAGCAGAACACGAGCCGTTCATCGCCTTCGGGGTTAAACGGACAAGGTGGACGCGTGGAGAGAGAGAGAGAGAGAGAGAGAGAGAGTTGTCTCGAGGAGGTGGGGGAGAAAAAGTGGACGTGGCGGCTCAGGCTGTTAGTGTTCCGTTCAAGCAGAAAGCCAAGACAAAAGGCTTTTGTCAAAACCAAGCAGAGCTCACACGATCCCAGCGGTCATGCTGGCACACTCGCCATCGTTCAGTGCTAGTTTCTCGATCTCTGTCTCATTTGGGTTGTGCCTGGAAGCTGAACAGCATCATTTCACGAACCGACCAAACGTAGAGTCAGGGCTTTTAACCTTCTCCTGGCTTTTATTAATCTAACTGTACCAAAGTCGAGGTGGAATCAGAATGAGTATTACTCAGACTTTTCTGAAAATCGTACACCATGCCAGGAGGAGAGATGATTAATGAATAATGAATGTTAATTAAAATAAAAAATAGAACATTGATAACACTTACAACACTTACTTTGCTAACTTCAAATCCCGTCAGTCAAGTTGCACAGGCAACACACCTTACGACCTCGGAGAGAAAGTTATTTCTGAAGTGTTGATGTGTACCGTAATGCTCGAGAAGAGCTTGCCAAAGCGAAGCAGAAGAGAAAAAAAAGGTGTAATCAAGGTGAATGCTACCAGTTATTAAATCCACATACCGGGCCTTCATGCGGAAACCTAATCAGTCAGGTTAAACATGATGCATCCTGTGTGACAACTTTTTAAGTTGAGCTAAAGAAGTTGAGAAGAGGACTTAAGAAATGTACACATACAGTAAAGGAAACAACTAGCCAAAGGTCAAAGTTGCCTCCTTCGCGCTGATGTAGCGGCACAGAGGACACGCCTCCTTCGCTGTAATTTGGGACACGCCTACTTTATTTTGACTTAGACTCACTAAGGCCACGCCTCCTTTACTGTGACGTAGTGCAACAGAGGACCTGTCTATTTCACTATGACCTAAAGGCACAGAGGACATGCCTACTTCACTGCCAACTAGAGGCACGGAGGACACACATACTTCAATGAGACTTAAAGGCATCTAGGCCACGCATCTTCACTGTGACTTAGAGGCACAGAGGACACCACCTCCTTGACTCTGACTCAGAGGCACAGAGGCTATGACGCTCTTACTGTCATTTACAGTAGTGGCACCGGGAACACACCTCCTTCAATGAGACTTAAAAGCATAGGGGCAACACCTCCTTCACTCTGACTTAGAGGCACAGAAGGCATTTACATTTAGCAGACTCCCTTATCCAGAGCAACTTACATTTTTCTTTCATTATACAGATTCTTGCCATTAAGAACGCACGTTTCTTGAAAAGGGATCTCGCGTGCTTCCGCGGCAGCTCGCGGGAAGCTGTGAAAATGCCGTTCATTGCCTGTAGGGGGCAGTCGTGTTTCAGTTCTGTTTTATCTACTAAATAATAATAGCAATAAAAAAAAAGCAATCTACTAAATAATAATAAATAGATAAAATTACCCAGCACTTTAACATTTAACCCAGCAGTTTTAGAGTGTAAAAATATAAAAAATATTCCATTTGTAAAATAGCATGGGTGAAATCATAGGTTGTGTATAGTGATTAAAAACATGCTTAAATAAATGAGTAAAATTTACTTAAGGAAGTTGAGTAAAACTAACTAATAATAAAATAAATAATTACATATCACATGGCCTCTTTAAATCATGTGAAGTAGTATTTACTTACTGATCTGATGTAATTAATTGGTATAATTAAGTAAAACCATTTTCTATTTTACGTAAATTTTACACGTTTTATTCAGTCAGTGTTAATTATTTTCAATAAATAAAATGAGTCACTGTTACAATATGACAAAATAGTACTGTGACCATAAATAACTCTTGATTGCACCATTTATTAAGATCTTTATTGAAAGGAATTAACATGTCCATACTGTACAGTACATAAACAAGATCAGTGCTTAATATTTAAACAGCTCAAGCAGCAGTAAAGTGCAATGACATTTTTGATTATAAAACTTTTGCTTATTCAAGCCATCTTAACTTACATGTCTATAAAAAAAAAAAAAAAACTGGACAGAATCTTAACTAGAGCAAGTATTAGACCAAATATTAACGGACTGCTTTTACAAATAAATCTGTCTTTCAAGTGAATTCAGCACGTCCATGGCCATGTGCTCTGTAGCAAAGATAATACAGCTGATAGGATCCACATAAGAAATATATTCTGCAATATAGAAAACATAAAAAAAAGTAGTAATTAGTAATCTCGTGTTCTGGTCTCTATGTTGTAATTTGGTCATGGGTATAGATTTGTGGCATTTTAATTCAAATCCAACATTTTAATGGTTAGTGATCGGTGCAGACATTCACACTATTTTTTTTTTTTGAGGGAGGGTCCTAAGCTATAAAAGAAAGTGAACAAAACCACTGTAGGCATTTGCAGTTCCTAGTAGCAACCGACATGGAGGTAAAGTCGTTTTATTCTACGAAGAATGTTGCCGTATGTGCGGGCAAAAAACAAAGGGTGAGGAAGCCTTTTAATAATATATAGTAGTTATTCAGTTACCGATTTTTCTACTGACTTTATTTGACATTCCGATTTTGTTGTACTTGTGTCCTAACTCTTTACTGTCTGTACAGCAGTCTGGAAAAGAGAACAAGTTGCCTCAAAGCACCAAAAAAACTGAACACCCGGCTCGTAAAAAAGAAAACGCTATGTATTTTTCTTGCAGCACCATTAAACAATCTGTACATGTCAGTGGTGTGCTAAAGGTATTAAATGCTTTTTATGTTGGCTTTTACAGGCTACACTGATTCAACGGCTCCCCGCTGTAACCAGCAGATCTAAAGCGCAGTCATCGGCTATGACACGTAGGCTCCTGAGTTTAGAGGCCAGGGTTGGTTGGTTGGAGGCACGTCTGAAGGAGAGGATATCGTCACATCCGCCAACAGTAGATCAGTCTACGTCCACAGACAGTCCGGTTGATGTTCACGACACTGCTGGAGACCATTCTACGTCAACCATCGGACGGTTGGATGGCGTCGATTTTGGCTTTCCACCAGCCGCCTCAACACCCCTGACTGACCGTACCAGGTTGCAGATTGATACGGAAAATGTTGCATCAGCTGCAAACCATCAACTGGCAACTGGTTCAGTCCTCGACTTTCCCAGTTCACCAGTTCTGGGACGTTCAGTGTCTTCTCTGCCCAACGTCTTACAAGAACATTCAGAAGTTTCATCATTCTGCTTGAGATCGCCTGAAACACCGAGAAACGCTTCGCATTCTCACCATCCTGTTCGCCGGCCTCTCATACGTGGAGTGATCATACCCGATGTGACTTTAAATCACGTGACCATCGAGGACGAGAAACAAATACGTCTGGATTCAGCAGAATCAGATGGCAGACCAAGGGCAGATCGGTTTGCTGTTTCTTTGTTTAAAAGGTTGATTCCGCTCAACGTTCACCAGAACTGGGCAGGTTCGCTGAACTATGATGTTCGCACTGCCCTCCAATCTGCGTCAAGCAATTTCCGATGCTGTTGCAAATAAGAGAAAGAATCAACGAACCTCTTAGAAAGAAAAGACTGAGTTTTCCTCTTTTTAAGAAAAAAAAATCATACTACTCTCACTTTTGCAAAGAGTGACCATTTGCCATATACCTGTCTGATATATTCCACATTTAATAAAACTGTATTGAAACAAATTTGCGTATTTTCCTTATTTAATATTTACTAACGCTTCCGGAACATTGTTGTCTACACGTTTTATGTATATGGAAAACAGTGAAACCTAAACACAAACAGAAAGAACGAATAAAAGAATGTACAAAACATTAACACCTTCGCCGTGTTCAAATAAATAAAGAGTTACTGCATGTTTCAAGACATCGTTAATTTACATTCTTCTCCTAATTATATCTCCGCAGATCCTTTGACCCCATCAATTTATCAGCAATTATCAAGAAAATTGCATTTCATATGAACGTCACATATGAGACGCGCGCACAAACTCTCCATGCAGGGAACAACTGAACAACAGGTCTTCATAGTTGGAGTTGATACTTTTTTTAAAATCGATAAATCGCACGGGTTTATCAGCCTTTTGATCGAAACTCTGCCTTTTTGTAAAGTGAAAGTTTACGGACAAATCGGAGTTCGCGCACGCAGACGAACAGCTTTATTTCAGTCATAAATTCATAGTCACATTCCAGCTATTATTTCGAGCCGCGGACAAATAATGGATGAAATACTGGACACAAACAGCAAAAAAACATGTTTATTATTATAAAAAGCCCGAAGCACTTCGTGTGCATATATGAATATTTACAAAAAATATATAGATTTTTTTCTTCGTTCATGTCTTCTGATGGTGCTCAATATTGACACATTTTTACGTTTTAACGAAGACATGTTGGCATATTCACGAAGCAGGACATTCGAGTATGTCTGCACCTTTTATAAAGTGAAAGTACGAGCCGCGGGTTCACGGACGCCGATGAACAGCTTTATTTCAGTCATAAATCCACAATCACATTCCAGCTATTATTTCCAGCCGCGGTCAAATAATGGATGAAATAATTATTCAATGCTGGACACAAACAGCAAACAAATCCAGATGATTATTTTTTTAATAAAAAGCCCGAAGCGTTTCATGTTTATATTTGTTCATTCATGTCTTCTGATGGTGCGCGACACATTTTTACGTTTTAACGAAGACATGTTGACATATTCACGAATCAGGACATTGGAGGAGCAAAGGCCACACCTAATTTACAGGGACTTGGGGGTACAATGGACATGCCTTCTTCACTGTGACTTAGAAGCACAGAGGTCATGCCGCATTCATTGAGGCAGAGGCAACTTACTGGATGCCAATCAACATAAAACAAGAAGAAAAAGAGGCCACACCTACTTGACACTGACTTACTGTAGGGGCGCAGAGGCCACACCTTCATCATCATGACTGACACATACAGAGACGACGCCTCCGTTACTGTGTCACTGATTTTTAGTAAAATATTTTAATCCTCACGCTTCACTTGTTTACAGTTATAATTCTCCCTCAACTTTTCTTTGATCTTTTCAGACAGGAGAAAAGAATCAAAGTTTTGTCAAGAGCGTGCCTCTAAATAAATTACCTTACAGTTTCTATCTGACTTGGATCGACAATGTTCTTGCTGTCGGGTTTTACACCGGTCCAGAGGAGACTGAACAGGACGTGGTTAAAATAGTAAGAAAGCATGCTTCAGCGTTGGCATGGAAATCCACACACGGTTAATAAGAGGAAAGGCTTGTGCCCACGCAGCGAGATCTCAAACCTGTTTTCTCCTAGACTCTGGAGGAAAGAGGATCAAACACACTGACACACACTCAGAGAGTTTGGCAGGCAGAAAAGGGGCATGAGCAAGATGAGGACAGATGTATAAAGTGAGAGAGACAGAGAGAGAGGGGAAAGAAGACAAAGAGTGCATGAGAAAAAAGCAAAAGCATGAAATCAAACACTAAATGATTAGGAATATAATTATAAAGACGGGATTTGAAAGGAAGAGACAGTATGTGTGGAGAGAAGTGTAAATAGGCATGATATGGTCATCTTGTTACAGTACGACACACGTTTCATTTATTGATGGCTATGAAACGTAATATACACGTTTATATAAGGAATGAATGAATGACCCACACCAGTTCCAGCTTTGCTGCTATAACCCCACCTTCCAACATTGGTGGGGGGAGCTGGTCAGAAGTCATTTCCTTACAATCCCCAAAACACAACTGCATTGAACATAGAAGAGACCAGGAGGTTAGAACATGTGCTATTTCTTCTGGTCTTGCTAGTAGCAGTCTGTAGCTCAATCTGCAAAAATAGTCTTCGCTCTTGTTCCATATAGCTGCATAATCTTGCCTTTTTTCTTCTTCAATTTTCTCTTTGGCGCAGAAGAAGTAGGATCTACATAAAAGATTTAACTCCAAATCTCCCAAAAACACCTTTCACCTATTAGCACGTTGTACTCCTGGGGATTTAGCTGTTGCCGAGTTCCTATATTCCTAAAGATCTACCATTCTGTAGAGACCTCTCAACCACCTGAAACCTTGCTCTTGGTCATGTCGAACAATCAAGCTCTTGGAATTTAAACAAATGTACCAGAATTTACTTCCTGATAAGAACCTTCCGATCTCTAGCACCGCCTTTCTCGTTAACCCATAACCACTCCGATTGCAGCACATTTGACTCCAGGAGTTTTATTTCTATAGATCTAAAATCTAGCAAAAGCCTTCCCCACTCCCTAATATCCATGCCATGCCTTATCAGTTCGAACCACCAAGACTTCAGTGTGAACCTTGCTTCTGGAGATTTAGTAGTCCCATACTTTTAATATTGAAGCATCTTACAGAAGCATCCAATCTGGCCAAGCCTTGAAGTCCATCAAATCCTGCTCCTGGACATTCAAAATCACCATAATTTACTTCCTGACTATCTTCTGTACCTCCCAGCAGAACTGTTTAAGCCTCTGTAGCCCTATAGTGAGTTATTTATAACCACTGAGCTTTCTGATCAAGCCCTCTATCCCCTGTAGAACCATCCAGCCCCTTGTGGTTATGGTTCTGATAGTTTAAACTACTCACATTTGAGCTCAAACTCTTTTATAAGTTACAGAATTTTACCACCATGTAGCACGTTCTAAGCACTGTTCCTGACTTATATTACAATCAATGATATTTGGGCCAAATCCTGCTCTAGGAGATCTAACAGTTTAAACTTTTCTTTTTTTTTTTTTTTTCCCTGAAGATGTACCTCCTTGTATAGCCTTTCACTTTCATCCCCAGCACCTCTTGTTCCTGGATTTATCTATTCACCAACGTTTTAGGTTGAACACTGCTCTTGTAGATATCTATCAGAATTGTTTTCCTGATGATCTACCACCTTGCTCAACCTTCTGAACCCCTGCAACTCTTGTTCCTAGACGTATATTGATACCAAGACTTTAGGCCAAGCCCTTGGTCTTGAAGATTTATAACCTTTGAAGTTTTATTCCACCCTGTACAACCTTCTGTACCCAGCAAATCTTGTTCCTGGATGTATATACTATATTCACCTGAATTCTAGGCCAAACCATGCTTTTGAAATTTACTGTACCGTATATCTACCAGTTTTTTTTTCTTTTTTCTGCCACTACTGTACCACCGTGTTAGACCTTTCAACCTCCTGCAACACTGTTCCTGGTCATTTAAAACCACCAACATATCTGCTCAAGCCATGCTGCTAGAGATTTACAGTATAACCTATCTGCATTTAGTTCCTGAAAGGTCTACCAGCACACAGAGCCTCCCAAAGCTCTGCAATCCTGTTCTCAATTATTTATAATGACAGAGTCTCCCAGCTCAGATGCTGCTCCAGATAATTAACAATACCCAAGTCTCTAATTTCTGTATGTTTACCAGTGTAGCCTCAGCCCTAATTGAGCACACCTGGCTTGAATATTCAGTTGCTCCTAAACATCGTCATTAGCCTGAGCAGGTGAGTTAAGATTGTGGAGATTGGCAGATCTCCAGCACTTGAACACATCACCGCTGGTATAAATGGAAACGCCTGTCCCTCAATATTCTGAGAGCAATGTTCTGAGTTGCTAATGAGGCTCAAAGGGAAAATAACCAGAATCCAATTTCTCTGAGTCTGCAGACTATGTGGCCTACATGGCTTCATTTTTAGTGCCAAATGTCGAGAATGCAGTAGCCGGATCCAAGTACAGCCTGCCTTCTGCTCGTACAGACTGATCTCACTCTAATACCAGAAATATTTTTCAGTTGTTGGTTTTTCAACACAAGAGCAAAATCAAAGGTCCGTCAATCGCAATTTTTGTTGGAGACCTCGCTAAAGTCTCGATGTTTGCCACAAGCGAAGTGATTTCCTAAACATCCCTCTCCTGAGGTTCCTGTAATCGACTCTTTTTCTCAACAAACATCCTTTTAATTAAACATCTCTACATTCTAATTAAGACTTTTAACTTTATGTGCACTGTTCACGTCTGTGAGTTAATTACCCAATTAATTAGCCAAACAGGTTCCTCTGTCTAATCAGTGGAACCGTTGATTGTCCAGGACCTCGAGTTCCTCCTTAGCCATTAGTTTGTGTTGCTGCTGTTGCAGAATTTAATCCCAACTCACGGAGCGCTGAAACTCATGGCTCAGACTCCCGCGCCGCAGCCATAGGCTACTTCGATTAACCTCACAACCGAGGCGCTGTGGAGCAGTTTGAGCCTTTAGGCACTGAGATGAAATGTACTGATGAGTATACAGTCAGGGCTCAGAGTCTCAGTTCAAGAATTAGATGTCTGAAAGCTGAGAGGAGGAAGAGGACTGCAGAGTGGAGTCAAGTTAACACGGTAGTCATTGAATAATAAATTACAACCAATTTAACAGTTGATTAATCTTAAAAAATATATTGTTCAAGATTTTTCAAATGAAAAGTTTCCTATCATCTGCCAGTAGCACAGTAAAATAAAAAGAAAGAAAGAAAGAAAGAAAAGGAATATGATAAGAAAAAGATTTAAAAATATAGATTATATAAAAATAAAGAAAAAAAAGAACAGACCTTTCAGAAAGAGAACAAAAATGACAAAGAATGAAAAAGAAAGGAAAAAATATTTATATTAAATTATTTTATTATATTGAAAGAAACTTTATATGTGGGGAAATGTATAAAATACTGAAAGAAAGAGTAAGAAAAAAGAAAGAAAAAAAGAAAAAAAAAAGAAATTAATTAGTAAATTAATAAAGGAGAAACAAGAAAAGGAAAAGAAAGGGATGGAAGGAATGCAAATGGTGCAAAGAAAGAATAATAAAGAAGGAAAATGAAGGAAAGAAAAAGATCAGGAGAAAGATTGGAATAATAATAATAATAATAATAATAATAATAATAATAATAATAATAATAAACAATGCATTCAATACAAACAAGAAATAATAAAAACAATACAGGTAAAAGAGAAAGGAGGGAAAAGGTGAAAAGCAAACAGAATGGAGAGAGAAAAATAAATATGATTTAACTTTAATGATTCAGATGGACCCGATAAACTCCTTTAAAGTGTGTGTGTGTGTGTGTGTGTGTGTGTCCGGGTCCTGTGGGGAGAATCAGAAGGAAGACAGGTGGAGCAGCAGCAGGAGTTCAATCAGCCACAGAGACGCAATGTGTTTTCTACATCAGCAGTTTGTCCTCCTTAAAAAAAAAGTCCTCCTCCTCCTCATCATCATCATCATCATCATCAGCCTTGGTTCTGTGTGGAGGATGTGTCCTCATGCATTCTGTCAGCTAAAATGTGATAATTCTGTGAAAATCCTCACTGTTAACAATAACTAGCAGGTTAACAGTGTGTACCTGACAGATTTTTACCTCATATTCAAAACATTCACAAACTTTACTGCTAACTCTAGCTAACATGTGCTAACCTTAATACTTATTTCTAGGAAAGGGGCTAGGTAGCTAACATCAGTAAGCTTGTATCTTTATTGCTATGAAGGTGGCTAGATACGTAACACTATGTAGCTAACACGAGATATCTTCATCACTATGAGGTTGGCTTACTTGAGCTAGCTTTTATTTTCATTGCTATGAAGACGTTAGGTAGCTAACATGAGATAGCTTTTATCTTCACCGTTATGAAGGTGGGTAAGTATCTAACACAAGCTAGCTTTTATATTCATTGCTGTGAAGAAGCTAGCTTTTTTTTTCTCTCGTTGCTATAGGGGTGACTATGTACAGTCGTTGGCCAAAAGTTTTGAGAGTGACACAAATATTAGTTTTCACAAAGTTTGCTGCTAAACTGCTTTTAGATCTTTGTTTCAGTTGTTTCTGTGATGTACTGAAATATAATTACAAGCACTTCGTACGTTTCAAAGGCTTTTATCGACAATTACATGACATTTATGCAAAGAGTCAGTATTTGCAGTGTTGGCCCTTCTTTTTCAGGACCTCTGCAATTCGACTGGGCTGCTCTCAATCAACTTCTGGGCCAAATCCTGACTGATAGCAACCCATTCTTTCATAATCACTTCTTGGAGTTTGTCAGAATTAGTGGGTTTTTTGTTTGTCCACCCGCCTCTTGAGGATTGACCAATGGGATTAAGATCTGGGGAGTTTCCAGGCCATGGACCCAAAATTTCAACGTTTTGGTCCCCGAGCCACTTAGTTATCACTTTTGCCTCTTAAAATTCCCAATAAGTTTGATGTGGCACATGACCCTCTTCCTATTGAAAAAATAAAAGTTGGATCCAAGATGGCCAACTTCTAAATGGCCACCATGGTCACCACCCATCTTGAAAAGTTTGCCCGCTCACATATACTAATGTGCCACAAACAGTATCACAAACAATATCACCAACCATTCCCATTTTACTAAGGTGTATCCCTATAAATGGCCCACCCTGTATATGCAAATTGCTATTATAAAAACTTAAGCAGCAACTTTTCCAATTTCCAATATTTATGTAATCCTCAAAACTTTTGGCCAGGACTGTAAATAACACAAGCTAGCTTTTATCTTCTTCTTTATGAATGTGGCTAGGTAGCTAAAACAAGCTAGCTTTTATATTCACAAAAAGAAATTACAAGCTATATTTATAAGTGGTAACTTATAAAAAGTAGCTAATACAAGCTAGTTTCTATTTTCATTACTATGAAGGTGGCTAGATAGCTAAATCGAGCTAGATTTTATCTTCATTGCTATGAAGATGCTAGATAGCTAACTTGAGCTAGAGTTTATCTATATCTCTATTAAGGTGCCTAGGTAGCTAACACAAGGTAGCTTATTTTTATTGCTATAAAGATGCTAGGTAGTTAACACGAACTAGTTTTTTATCTTCATCGCTATAAAGATGGCTAGGTAGCTAACACGACATAGCTTTAATTTTCATCGGTATGAAGGTGACTAGGTAGCTACCGTAACATGAGCTAGCTGGCTAGGTAGCTAAAATTGAATTGAATTTTAATTTTTATAGCACTTTTTATAGCAAAATTTTTATAGAAATTTTATAGCACTGCTTTGAGACATGATCATTGTCTCAAAGCAGCTTCACAAAAATGAAAAGAAAATTTATGGAAGTGTGTATGTGTGAGAAAAACATTCTACTCACTGGACTGGAGTATCGTTCCCCTTTTATAGGCGCGTGATGTTTCCAGGATGGTTAATTAAAATAGGAAGCCGGCCATGTAGAGCTTACGGTGCCTGGCCCCTTTTCCGTTGTCCGTGGTAGCTGACATGGAGGAGAAGTTAGGCACAAAATGTTGATAGTAGCCTGCAAGACCCAAGAACGCATGCACCTGTTTCTTTGTTTGCGGTTGTGAATAATTATGAATGGCTTTTACCTTTTTTCCCTGTGGTTTCAACCAACCTCAGCCGATGCGATATTCCACATACATGCCACGGTGGCATTTTTTTGGGTTGGCAGTTTAACCAGCTTTCCTCAGTTCCACCAGCACCTGTAGGACATAAAAAATATGGTCGTCCCAACTACTCGACTTGATGATACCATCATATAGGTAAGCTGCGGCTTACGACCAGTAATTGCATAATACAATGTTCATTAGTCTTTGGAACGTAGCCGGTGAAAGGTAGAAGAATTCCGGAAGAAGTCGTTACTGCCAGTGACCGGGCTCGGGGCTCAAGGCAGTTTTTTCTCGGGCTTCAGGGGTGAGGGTTACCTGCCAGTATCCTTTTGTCAAGTCCAGAGTGAAACAAGCTCTTCCATGTGAGGCAGCAGGTATGCGTCGAATTCTGATACCTGATTCAGTCGGTGGAAGTCATTACAAAAGCATAGTATAACATCAGGCTTCGATACCACCATGATCGGGCTGGACCAGGGGCTTATGGACTCCTTGATTTTACCAGCTTTTAACATTTTGTCTACCTCCGACTCGATTGCCCGTCAGAGAGCTTCCGGTACTCTGTATGGGCGCTGGCGGATGATGCTGCCTGGTGGTGTTTTAACATCAAGCTCTATGAGATGCGTGAGCCCCGGTTCTAGGGAGAATATGTCTTGATGTTGGTCGATTAATTCTTTCATCGATTAAACCTGTGCTGGGGTCAGATCCTCTCTGCATTGTAGTAGGTCTCATACCTGTTCTGGAGAAGACACAGCAGCCATAGCTGAGACATGTGGTGTCGGTTCTATCTATTTTTTAAATAGATTGACGTGATATAATTCATATGTCTTTCACTTACCTGATTGTTGAAGCCTGTAGTGTACTTCACTTACCCTCTCCATTATGGTGAAGGGCCCCTGCCATCCTGCGAGAAACTTACAGTTGGCACTGGGAACCAAGAGGAAAGCCCGGTCGCCAGGTCGAAATTTGTGATTTGTGCAGGGCAGTCATAAGAATTCTTCTGCTCTGCTTGTGTCTTCTCCATATGCCGCCTCACTATGGGTAGCACACTTTGGATTTTTTCTTGCTTTCTTGTACGTACTTGATAACTGACTGGAATGGGGAAGGTTGTTCCTCCCACGCCTCTTTCGCTATGTTGAGTAATCCTCGGGGTCTCCTCCCGAATAAGAGTTAAAAGGGAGTAAACCCCACAGAAGCTTAGGGCATCTCCGGAACTGCAAAGCGTACGTAGGGCAAAAGCTGGTCCCAGTTCCGACTCTTCTTATCAGCTACTCTTCGTAGCATTCTCTTCAGCGTTTGGTTGAAGTGCTCCACTAACCCATCAGTTTGTGGATGATAGACTGATGTGCGGAGCCGCTTCACCTGTAACAGTACACAGCGATATTTCATTAATTTTGATACACAAAGCGTACCTTGGTTCGGAAGGAGCTCCTTTGGTATTCCCATTCCCTGTACTAGTTCGCACGATATGTTTTTGGAAGTGACTTTTCGCAGCGGGAGCGCTTCGGGATACCTAGTTGTGTAATCCACAATCACTAATATAAACAGTATTCATGTCCGCGAGTGGACTTTGGGAGCGGGCCCACGAGCTCCATTCCGATCCGTTCGAAAGGAACCCCTATAATTGGAAGTGGGATGAGGGGGGCGGGGGCTGTTTCTTCACCTCAGCTTCCAACCCCGGCCAGTGAAAATGATCTTTTTGCATTACTTACTGCATTACTGTTGCATTATCTGTTTTACCCTGCGGAACCACTAGAAGATCCTTGGGTTCTCCGCGTATGTTTGCATGATATTACAGTAACCCATTGCGGATTAGAAAATATGTAGTGGGTTTTATGCTGCCGTCATCTTCCACCGCGCCCTCCACTTTGCGTACGTGACTCCAGCAGTGTTTTAAACGTCTTCTTTCTGCATATGTGAAAAACTGTCCTCTCGCCCCACCTGCTGAGACAACGAGAGAGAGGTATTAGAAGATGAAAGGAGCTCTGCTAGGAATTCCTTTCTTTTCCTCGCTTTTCCAGCTGGCAGTTTTCCCCATAGACCGGGCCAGTCTCGTCCTAGTAATAGGGGAACAGAGAGGTTAGGCATGATACTAGCAGTAACGATGTGTGCTCCCCTACTATCCCTCACTGTAATGCGCGCTGCCAGCACCTCCATGTACACAGTGATTGGCAGGAGACTGCATGGTAATGATCAAGGGGCGAGCCAGAGTAACGCACTGCCTGTATCGAGGAGGGCTGGTATTGGCATGCCTCCGAATTTTTGGTTCAGTTGGCATGGACTCATCAGTCAGCGTTAGCGGTTTTGGCCGGTTTTGTGCGCGGTTTCTCTCTCCTTTCTCCCATTAGGAAGCAGAGGTGGAGTTTCTTTCCTCAATTTCCTCAATTGCTCCGCGTACAGACGTGGGTGCGCGCATGCCTACCACTTTCCTTTCCTCATGCGGCAAGGTGCGGAGTATTTTATCCACTACAATACGCTGTTATTTCTCGCGGGGTGAGCCGATCCAATTGGAGCCAGTGCGTGGCGTCTCTGTGTAACTTGTCTTGCTGCGCTCGGGGTGACTTTTGGGAGTTTTACGTGCAACGCTGAAATTCCGAAGCCGCTTGTGAACTAGAAAGCCCACACTGGGCTAGGATTTCTGCTTTAAGCCGGTCGTACTGATCAGCTTCTTCTTCTGTCAAGGAGAAATATGCTCATCTGGTTTTTTCATCTGGTTTTGTTGAGATGTATAACTGGGTATCATCAGCATAACAATGTCACCTAATCCCATGTCTTCTAATGATGTTACCCAAGGGAAGCATGTATTTTAAGAACCGCAGAGGTCCTAAAACTGACCCTTCTTGGACCCCATATTTCACTGGCATTACATCAGACAGTTCTCCATTTAGATCTACAAAATGGTATCGATCAGAATGGTAGGATCTTTAGGAGGAACCATTTTAATGCCTGTCCCTGAATACCTACAGTATATGATTTTGTAAGCGATCTATGAGAATATTGTGATCTATAGTGTCGAATGCAGCACTAAGATCAAGTAAGATGTTACCATAATCTAGCTTTTATCTAAATGAAGGTGGCTAGGGAGCTAACATGACCTAGCGTTTATCTTCATCTCCATTCATGTGGCTAGGTAGCTAAGACAAGCTATTAATTTTGTCTTTATTGCTATTAATGTGGCTAACACAAGCTTTTATCTTTCTAGATATGAAGGTGGCTAGGTAGCTATCACAAGCTATCTTTCATCTTCATCGCTATTAATGCGGCTAGGTAGCTAACACGAGCTAGCCATCTTCATGGCTGTGATGCTATCTGGAGTTAGCATGAGGTAATGTGACAGGATTTCTGAGAGGAAATAAACCATAATTGTAATAAGTATAAATAATTATATAAATATTAAAAAAATAAAAGATATGAACAACAAAATAAATTTAAACATTCTAATTTTAGAATTTTAAGGAAGAAGGAAAAAAGAAAAGGAAATAATCCAGATGAGTAGGTACAGAAGAAAACAAGTATAATAGATAAACAAGGAGCAGAAGGCTAGAAATAAAACTCAAATCTCTCTCACACCCACACATGCATATTTTCACAAATTGTACTTAATTAATTTAAACGAATAAACAGCACAGATCCTCCATTTATAGTGAAAATTTTTAGAGATGCAAAAGAAGTATAATAATTTCAATAATTAGCTATTTTTAAGATTATAGTTATGTTGTGTGCGTGTGTGTGTGTGTGTGTGTGTGTGTGTGTGCATGTGTGTGTATAGTGGAAACTTTCCGATCAGAGTTGCAGTTCTAGTGAATTTCTGACTGATAGCTTCTCTGTAACGTTGGTGTCTCTGATCACATGACTTCCCTCAGGACAGGGGTGCGAGACTCCCGGCTCGTTTCGGGCCTGGGTTCACATCCTTAAACCAGATAGAGAACCCAAGAGAGAGAGAGAGTGAGAGAGAGACATAGAGACAGACACACCCGTTCCACATCCATCACAGCCAGCATGGCCGTCCTCAGAGGGACGCAGACGATCGATGTGTCGTCCTCGGCAGCTCGATGCAGATCCTCCCTGGACTCATCAATGTTACATTAAGACACAGGCAGGAAGGAGAGTGCCATTAATATTGGAACACATGGGTGTCTGAGGAGTCGACTGGAGCCTGCAACTAGAATTATATTATTATTATTATTACTTAAGAAAAGACAAACAGGACACATTGAACAAGGATGAATATGTATTTAGGTGCTTGTTCTTAAATTAAAAGTACCTGGCAGTCTTAACATCGCTCATCATTCTTGTTGGTGTTCACCGATTTCTTTTCAATTCTCATTTGCATAAAGATAAAGTGTGTAATGAATAAATAATTAAAATCATATAACTTGCCACGCCCACTTTGCCTTAAAGAAGGTACATTTATGTCATTTTGCAATGATGATGGCAGAACAACAATGATAATAAAGAAAGCCTCCAATCACCTGTTAAGAAAAATAAACTTAAATGAATTAAGTTATAAAGTACAGGAAATAAATCGGAAAAAAATACATATATGTTATGCGCAAAAAATGGATCGCAAAACCAGCTTATATTAACAAAAAGAAATTACAAATGAGATTTATTTTCAAATGACAAAACCTTATTTTAAACAAGGGTAAACAATATACAAATGCTTGGTTTTATAAAAAAAAAAAAAAAAAAAAAAAACATTTAAGATTTTCTATTACAAAGGCTAGATTTTTTTAATGTAAATTTTACAAGAAAAAAATTCTATATTAAAAGCTAAATTTCATGAAAAGAAGTGAAAAATAAAAACATTTAAAATACATAATAAAAATGAAACATTTTATGCTAACAAAATGTAAAAAGTAACAGATTTTATTTTAAAATAAATAAAATAATTAAAATGTGAACTGTATTAAATCTGAACAAATTTACAAAAAAATAAAAAATTAATTATATATATATATAAAAAATTCAATTCAAAGCAGCTTGACAGAATCAAAGCAAAATCAAGGACATGTGTAGGAAAAAAGAAAAAGATTTTGATTTTTTAAGCCAAATTTTAAAAGCACCTAAATTTACTTTTGTTTATCCTGTTTTAGACTTATCTATCTATCTATCTATCTATCTATCTATCTATCTATCTATCTATCTATCTATCTATCTATCTATCTATCGAGGAAGTAGTGTCAGTACTGAAGGTCAAAGCCAGAAATAATGTATCATTAAATGAGAAGTCCCTGGAAGGTACAGCTTAGCTGGAGCTCAGAAACATTTGGCCCTGAGAGATTTTAAAGTCATAGACATGGAACACTTTTGGAAAACTCCCATCATGTGGGAGGAATAAAATTTCAATAAAATCCCATTTTTTTTTCATAAAACGGCTGTGTGACCAGGTGAATCGGTTTCAATGGAGCGTGAAGATTCTGCGGTGACAGGCGATAATCTGCAATCTAATGAAGGTCTGCGGCGACCAGGAGGAAAAATCTGATCCTGTTCCAGCACCAGCGTTCAGGAAAAGCACGACGAATCCGCACCGAGCGAGCTGATTGCAGGACGTAATGGAACAAACAAAGCCAGCACACCTCCGTCCAGGCCCATTTCCACGCCTAAATCCTTCTCCAGCTGGAGGAATGAAGCGATCCCTGGAAGCGCAATCCTCCGGGGCTAAAGAGGAAGAAATAGGCCACGGCAAGCAATTCACTGCGGAGGAGTGTGTGCCATCGATCAGCCTGACGAAACACAGCTAAACCTTTCTCACCTGGCCAATACATCATGGAGGGCCATGGTAATTCACTCGTTCAGATCAGCCAGGCGCTCTGGGACACAAACCGACTCAGTGATGGGCCTTCATACCAGAATCATACCCCTCACCTGCGTCTGTTTTACTGCAAAAACAACTGCAGAATTATTGGCTCCCTTTAAAAAACAAAAATACAGCAAATCTATATGAATCTAACACAAATATCAATCATAATATGCTTACCTTCATAACATAGCATAAAAATGACAAATTAGAAAATTTGAAATTATTTTGAACAATGTCACAAACATTTATTCAGGTATGTTTCACAGGTGCCATTTATTCTGGAGTTAAACTTGCAATCGTAAGTAACATAGCTCTAAAAATGTGTAAAGGTTTTAAACTTAATTAACGTTTATCAATCTCGGCTGTTGAACCCAAAGCAAAAAAGAAATCAGGCAACATTTCAGAAATAAAGCTAAATAAATGTTCTTGCTGGGTTTCCTCAGGGGACTCCAGTTTCCTCCCACTTTCCAAAGACTAAGCAGATTAAGCTAATTGGTGTTTCAAAATTGAGTGAACTTGAGTGCCCTGGTGTGGACTGGCAACCAGGGGGTACCCCTAGCTCTACCCCTGGAGGCGCTACAGGATAAACACTCTTCACATGAGCAAGAGTGAGTATAATTATTTTATATTTAATTAATTTTTATAAATAACAACAAAAACAAAAACAAAAAAACAAGGTAGCTTTTTAAATTGAGCTGGATTTACTTTTTGATTGATTGTTTCTTTTTTAATTTAAAAATAAGCTTTTTATTTAGAACAAATTGGTCTAAAAGATTTACCTAAGTATACAATTAAAAAAAATTTAGCTAATATCTATCCATGTATCTATGTTAACAATGCTAATTCCGGTGGAGCAACTGGTTGCTTTACATCTCAGGGACTTTCATGTCTGTGTTTCCTTCTGGCTCTTGCTTTTAATTTCCCTTATACATTACGTGACTGTGACCAGACCCATTTGGTATCTCTCCTTCTCTTCTTCTCTTTCTCTCTCTCTCTCTCTCTCTCCCTACACATGTCGTTCCGGAGCTGCCAGTGATCCAGACCCCCCTCTATCTCCTGGACCTGTCTGTCTCGTCCTGGTGCTTCTGGTTGGAAATCTTGTCGCATGGATGCCCCATGTGGTCTGTTTGGGATGCGAGTGGTGACTGGGAATGGTTCCACTTTACCACAAAGACGGTTCTGGCCTCGGCTGATGCTGACAGCTGTTCTCTACTCTATGAGCGGTCGCTCGATAGTTCAGGACTGGAGTTTCCTACAGTCTACCCGAGTCTCCAATAACCAACTGGACTCCATATGAACTTAAACACGTCTCCTGTTATACTGAACTTCCAGCCTCCTAACACCCAGTATGAGTGCAGATCAAATCCCTGCTCTCCGTTATCACCCAGATGAGGATGGGTTCCCTGGTGAGTCCGGTTCCTCTCAGGGTTTCTTCCTATTACCATCTCAGGGAGTTTTTCCCTCAGCACCGTCGCCCTCGGCTCGTTCATCAGGGACCATCTGATCATCCTGATTCGTACGCATTCACATTTCATACAAACTTCCATATTTGGTTAAAAGCGC
The DNA here is from genome assembly GCA_030347435.1 of Clarias fuscus. Lineage (NCBI taxonomy): Eukaryota > Metazoa > Chordata > Actinopteri > Siluriformes > Clariidae > Clarias > Clarias fuscus. Next base: position 2,572,498 of record CM059225.1, read on the forward strand.
TACACAAATAAAATTTTATTGAATTGATTTGAATTCCAGGGTTAGCTAAACATTCTGCACAGATGCTAGTTGGGTTCTTTACAATATGGTAAAGTTAGGTAACCATTTTAATGAAAAATTTAGCTAGATTTAATAAAAAATAACTTGCTTTTGAACAATCTGAAAATGTACTGTAAGCTTCACATTGACCACAGGGGAAAAAAAACAGATAAAGAAAACTAACTTTAGCTTGTTTGCTTTTTCCACCTACTTGCTATACGTATAATTTATGCCTTACCCTGTTCATTATTTATCTATCCATCTTATAGCAAATAGTAGTTCCTGGGTTGCTTGAATGTTTTACACAGATGCTAGCACACACTGATTGATTAAACAAATGTTAATTACTGTACCAGTGATACCATTGTTAGCAATAAGGATTCAGTTTTAAAAAAAAAAGATCCTTGCTAATTAATGGCCAAATGTCATTTGGTGGCGTTGTTGTTATCATTCTAAGCCTTTGATTTGATGAAGGAACTGTTCGTTTTGCATCTGTATGATCAGAATGTTTCTGCCATCTCAGCGGACGGCCCTGAAATGATGTAGAACCTGTGCAACAGAACTAAACTCGGCATGACAGGAATGGCGAGCGATCTCACGTAGCTGAGATCAAAGCCATAAAGACATGAAGTCAGAGGAAAGAAACGTGAACCCGTCCATCACATGGACCTCATGATACATTATTCATCAAAGCTCTTAGCTCATCTTATTCACAATGAATGAGTCGACCCGTAGTGTTTGCGCTAAGTGGCAGCCTGCGTGAACCCTTCCATTGGTAGCCTTCTGGAGATCCAGTCAGGAATCCTGATGCTCTGCAAAACTTTACGCTGTGACGGCTGCTATGCTAATTAGGGTTTGGGGTTAATCTAAGTGAAGGAGCCATTTCGCAATTATACCGACAATATTACGCTCATCTCATTCACAGTAACAACCGCAGGGACGAAGAATTAACCCGAGCTCCGGGAAGCAATCTAGCATGCCGTCTATTTTATTTATTCATCTTGATTTCCACTCAGGCTGACAGCAGACCTCTGAGACTGGAGACACTTTAGCAGAAATCTGGTCAAAATCAAAATAGGGAGATTCGTCACCAGCGAAACTATACAACTATACAAATATACAGATATACAATACACTCACATAAATCAATTTAGCATTTATTTTGTTTTCGTGCAGCTCTGACGAGAACCCTGTTTAGTTTGTCACAGCTAAGTCGACATGCCACCAAGGCTAGCACATTTTCTAGCTTCAAAGAATCTGTGAGTTAATCAGCATGTAGAGTTATTTTTTTGTAGATCTCTATGGTGTGATTCCTGTCTCGTAATTTATTTGTTTACCATTTTGTGTGAAAGTGATCTAGGGTTTAATTAGCGATAGCCACTTGTTTTTTTTTTTGTTTTGTTTTGTTTTTCTTGTAAGGGTGTAACTGATGTGAGCAGATTTTTATTTATTTATTTTTTCCTGAGAAAGACTGTATTCATGGGTAATCGCTAGGTCTTTATCAGATGATATTAGCCACCATTGCTAGTTCAGGAAAAACTAGCATGTGTGGTTTTTCTACATTCATGAATACAATAAATTGAATTCTAATCCTAATGTTATATGCTAGCTAGCTTGAAAGTTAGTGATCTAATTTTGCAGGGTTAATTTTGTGGGTTATTGAACCTTTTACACTGATGCTAGTTATTGCGTTCTGATTTAAAATACAGCTAGATTTAAAAAAAAAAAAATTATAATAATCAATCAAACTCACAAATTACTGTAAATTTTATAAAACAAAAAAAAAATCATTAGGAAATATTGAGCTACTTTAAAAATAACCTAAATTTAAGCAAACAAAACATATTTTCCAATTCCAGTTCCCACTTTAGCTCAATTAATCGATGTCAACTTGATGTTTTAACATGTTTACTATCTATCTATATCAAAAGTTTATTTCCAAAAGCGGAGAAATGAAACAAAATGCGAGATTTTATAAAACAGAACTATTTATTAAAATGTTTATTTCAAATAATTTCAAAAAATAGAATAAAAAAAGGGTGTAGATGTTATATTACAAAAACTACTCACTCACTCATCATCTATACCGCTTAATCCTGTATTCAGGGTCACGGGGGGGTCTGGAGCCTATCCCAGGAGACTTCGGCACAAGGCAGGGTACACCCTGGACAAGGACAGGGTGCCAATCCATCGCAGGGCACAGACACACACACATACACACACTCATTCACACACTACAGACAATTTGGGAACGCCAATTAGCCTAACCTACATGTCTTTGGACTGTGGGAGGAAACCGGAGTACCCGGAGGAAACCCACCAAGCACGGGGAGAACATGCAAACTCCATGCACACAGAGACGGGAATCGAGCCTGGCCGGGGATTCCTGTGGCCACTACACCATCGTGCCGCCATTACAAAAACTAGATTATTATTATTTTTAAAGATGTACATTTTATTAGGCAGCACTTTTACTTGGGTCCGGGTTTGTTTCCCATCTCAGGGTCTGTGTACATGGAGGTTTCCTTCGGGTCCTCTGGTTTTCTTCCACAGTATGAAAACATGCAGCCTACAGTGTGTGAATGAGCATGTGAGTGTGTGTATGTGCACCGGCACCCAATCCAGGGTGTACCCCGCCTCATGCCCTACGTCTCCTGAGATAGGCTCCAGGCCCGACACGACCCTGTCTACAGGATAAAGTGCTATCGACGATGAGTGAATGAGTGAGTAAATATTACTAAGAAAAAAAACTTATATTAAAATTATTTAATTTCATATTTTATAAGCTAGATTTTATGACAAGAAATTAGAAATAAATATTTATAAATACACAATAACATGAACTACATTTTATGCTAATAAAATATATTTTTATTAAAAATATTTATGATTAAAATATACAAATTATTATTATTTAATTGAAGATAAAAAAAAAAGAAAAAATTACATTTAAATTAAGATTTTAAAGGCAACCTCAATTTTAGGAACCTATAATTATGCAGAAAAAAAAGTTCGTGCTTTACCATGTTTGCCATCTATCTATCTATCTATCTATCTATCTATCTATCTATCTATCTATCTATCTATCTATCTATCAAGTTAGCTCTTAATTCTCAAAAATGTTAAAGCGATTTTTTAAATATATATTTTTTAGCTTTTGTTTTAACTTTAGTCTTTGTAAACTTTGGAGTTTATCTTGGAGGCAGGGTTCAGTTAGCATAGCTACTTTACATGGATGGCCACGTTTGCTACCCACAGAATGTTGCTCCTGCATTAGTTAGCATGAGACCACAATTAAGCTAAGTAGGCTTGCATAAAGGTGTTTGATAGCTTTTAATGTGCAAACTTTTATTTGTGAAATAAGTCCCAGTGTTCTTATTAAACAAGCTATGAGCCGGAAAGTTTATGCTAGCTCCAAGTAGTTACTGCTGAGATTATAATTAGGTTTTAAGTATGATTTAAAAAAATAATAATAATAATTATATATATATATATATATATATATATGTTTTATTTCTGCTTTAGAGATTCAATAAGCAAAATGTATTTACTAGCCTAATCAGTAGAGTTTGCTTCAGAACAATAAACACTCTCGCTCTAAGCACATCATCCCTTTCTCTAAATATCATTTTAATCTGACAAGAGAAAGTGACATGCCCCTGAAAGACCAATGCTAATGCTAGTTTTTTGGTTAGACTGGTTAATATATAGCAAATTTTTGGTTGTTTCTAATGCTAGTTTAGAAACTATAATTAGGGGCTAGGTTAGGTGGCTAACTATAAATGTTGCAGTGTCCAGAATTAGATTTTTACTACGATCCTAGCTCTTGAAAAAGTAAATTCATTATAGTATACTTGTTTTTACTTTAGCCTCATATTTGACCTGAATTAGCAGTTCTATTTCAATGTTACGTCTGGAATTAGCACATTCCCTAATTAGCCGGTTGAACATAAAGTTAGTTCCTGAGCTAGTCTGTTTACTATAACGCTAAAAAACACAACGTATGTCGTTTTCCTTTAGCCTCCTCCCTTCATCACTGGAAGCTGTGAGGAGTGGGTGTGTGTGTGTGTATGTGACAAGGTTTGACATTTTGAAGAACATGTTTATTTCAAACAGCCTGCAGCTAGAACTCCCATTAGCGCTCGGCACAGAGAGTGAGATTCTGGGAGAGAACGAGTCTGAGGGAAAGAGCGAGAACAGGAAAAAGGGAAAGAGGAAGAGAGAGGTGTTATGATGTCGGAGCCTTTGGGATGCGAGGAACCGAAGGTTAAACCCTCGAGTCCTCATTAGGCTTCCTGATCACACAGTGTCAGATTGACAAGGAGAGAAAGAAAAAAAACCACCAACAACAACACCAAAAAAAAAACTCTGGATGTCTTCATAGCGATTTAGCACTTCATAGGAATGTGACATCACCAGTTAGTCTGTTTACCCCAATGCTAGTTTATTTACTGTTAGGATGTGACTTTAATTAGCCTGTTAATTATAATCCTCTGTACACATGTCAAGAGTTAGCCTGCTTGTTTTTATGGTTAGGTTTTGTGGTACATTAGCATGTTTGCTCATTAATCATGTTAATAGTCAAACATTATTACTACAAGTCTACTTCCTGTAACATACAATGCTAGCTCCTGTGTTAGCTTGCTTGCTATAATGTTTTGTTTCTTACTGTATACTGCTACATTTTTGTTATGTTATTTACTGTAATGTAAAATCACATTTTAGGTTAAACTGTTTACTACAATGCTAGTTCCTAGGTCAGATTTCTAGCTGTAGTCTATATTAATACTGTGCAGTATAATTTTAGGTGTTGCGGTGGCGTCATGGTTGGTACTGTAGTCTCGCACTTCTAAGGTCAAGGGGCCGATTACCCCCTCTGGTCTGTGTGTGTGTGTGTGGAGTTTACATGTTCTTACTGCGCTTGGTGGGTTTCCTCCACTGTCTAAAGACATGCAGATTAGGCTAATTGACATTTCCAAATTCCCTGTAGTGTGTGCCCTATGATGGATTGGAAGCTTGTAAAGAGTGTACCCCAAATCCCAGGCTCCAGGCTTCCAGTGACCTTGACCTTGACCTTGACCGTTCGATCCTTCACTTTAGATTTTCCAGAGGTGGTGCGTCTCTCGAATGGCCGTGCTTAAAGACATCTGCTGTAAGTTCTCCAGCACTTTTCTCCACACATTATGGTTGGAAAAGCTTCTACCTTGGACACCAGCCACTCCCCCCCCCCGCCCCGCCCCCCTCATGCATATGCTAATCAAAATATTGTGACTTTATTAATATGGAATGAAATGGCAACTCATTCCTCTTGGAGTTGATGCCTGTGATAAAAAAAAAAAAAAAAAAAAGGAGGTGAATAGGAAGCCTAACGAAGGCATAGTTCACATAGTTAGATAGTGTTCCACCTCAGAACCATTGAGCAGATTCTATTTAAAGATGGACAAAAACTTTTTTATTTGACTAAATTCCCAGGCTACTGATTTCTTGGCTAAATTACAACAGGTCCATTTTTCCAGTCACCACGATACACGTCCGTACTCCTAACTTGAAATTCCTCCGAACTGTTTTTATGACCTCATACAGCAAGCACAGTTATACTTCATGACAAACACTACTGACCTTTACGGCCCGAGTTAAATTTCCTCTTATGCACCACACGGTTGCTGAGCTATATTAAAAAGATTTCATGCGGCATGGCTTGCAAAAGCTCTGAGTGAATATTTTATTTTCACCTTGAACGCTTCCCTGGTTACTGAAGCTCCTCGGCAAACAGATTTCAATTAACTCGCCGTGATTAAACGCAGTGAAACGGAGCCTTTACGCTGAGATATTTGCTGAACACTCTCTCATTAACCGGCGTGGGAATACACGCGGGCCTTTCATTTACACGTTCTTCCACACATTATGATTTGAAGCCAAACGTTTCAATTAACTCCTGTTTTAAAATGCATTAAAGAAACTTTTTATATATATATATATATATATATATATATATATATATATATATATATATATATATATATATATATAAATTGTGACCTCTAAGTCAAACACGTAAATAGTAAGTAAGTAAATAGCAAAGTTGAGAAGAAAAGTTAAACCACCACTCAAAAACGTTACTAATTTGAGTTGGGCAGTCAGATTTTTGGTGTCTATAATTAGATAATAAAATAACTTAGAATAACTTCTAGCTATGATTTTCACATTATACAAACTTATAGTTATATAACAGTTATGTCTCAAAAAAAATGCATTTTTAACAATTATCAAGAATCTAAACGGATTAATAAAAGGAAAAAATAAACAACATTTCCTCTTTTTGTTCTTTTTTCACATTTTTATATTGGGGCTTAAACAAGCCAATTACAGTAGATACTGTAGATATCCCCTCCCCCTATTGTGACTTCATATAAAAAGATCCCGCTTTCTCAGTGCTATCTCATTTAGATGAGGTAGATGGAGTTTGAGATATAAAAATGTTCTATCTGAGGAGGATTTCAGCTGGGGCATTAACAGGGATGCTTTGGAAAGTTTTGAGATCTGTGTTAACTTGTTAAAGAAATAGTCACATATGGGACCTTTAAAAAAAAAAAAAATATGTAGCTGTATTATTAGGGGACAACCGTAACGACTGTAAAGGCATATTTTAGAGGGAAACTTTGTTCTATCTCTGCTTGTTCCTCAACAATACCATGAGCAGTGGAACAAAACCATCCAAGAGAACAAGCATAAAATCATGCTGGAATACTGTATGTATTAAATCCTAAACCTACACTATAGACTGTAGAGTTGTGGGTGACAGCTTGGTGATACTCGGATTTGAATTCTTTTGCTCATTCACTCGGAACCTGAAACGCTGAGCCACCGATCCCCAGCCCACATCCTCCTCCATCTCCTTGGCGACTTTACATATTCGCGATATCCTCATCTTTGCGGCAGGTCTTTTGCCCGCAAGGCGACATGAAACAGTTTTCTTTTTCAGCGACATTTTCGACCTCCCACTCGGTGTCGGCGTGAGAAGTGTGAGGCCTGGTTCACTTCAGGAGTGAGTGGTGCGATCGCTCTCATAACCGCGCAATTCTATGTGTCTGGATTTCACCTGCAGCTCCATCAGGGGAGCCGTCAATCGCACGGCGCACACAAAGACAGAGGGATTTTGAAAGAGAGAAGATTTTGGGAAAAAAAAAAAAAAAAAAAAAAGAAGCCTGGCTATTAAGACGACAGTAAAAGATGTGGCTCACAGGTGTTTATTTAAAATTCACAGGTCTGCTCTGTGCAACAGCGGAGGTTCTTCGGTGTCATTCGATTATAGTTGGTGACTCCAACAATGAACAATTTCCTCCAGACACGTCATTGATCGTCTTGCGCTCATCTCTAACAGTGGCTCCAGCAACCCAAAATGACTTCCTGTGAGACTTAGATTGCAAACTCTGTTGCAAATTCCATCAACCAAAATATCGAGAAAAGAGAGAGAGAGAGAGAGAGAGAGAGCACAAGATATCGAGAAACAGGGAAAGACAGGTTTGTATAAAACACTAGACCAAGAACTCATCTGGAGAGGGCACTTCAACTCAAATGGGTGGACTGAAGCAAGGAGGGTCCCCTGGCTGACTGCAGTACAGTGTGCATGGTCCGAAGTGGACCAGATGGATTAGTCTAATCGATTGGTGTGGAAAACACGCAGGCATGTCTTTAAGGAGATCAGAAGGATGTGTCTAATTTGCCTACATGGGCGTGTCTGTAAGTGGAACACACCGGCTTAAACAGATGGGCTTGTCGAAGTAAATAGTTTAGATGGACATGTACAGTACAGTATAATTGAATCAGATAGTCATGCTGAGGGTAAATAGATTGATAGAGGTGCCTTAGAGCTTGAAAAATTAGTGGGCCTTAAAGTGAACCATAGGGATGTTTCTTGAATTGGGTCAGGTGGGCCTGTCTTAAAGAGAACAACATAAGCATGTCCAATTACAATAGAATGGTGTTTTAAAATGAACCGCGTGGCCTTTCTTTACGTACATCTGTAACTGCAATACGTCTTTATGTAGATCGGACGGGTGCATCTTTAAGGGAACCGGAAGGGTGTGACTCTAGGGCAGACGGGTGTGTTTTGAAGTAGACCAGATGGGTGTGACTTTTGTGTTTGACTAGAAGAGATGGAGGGGGGGGGGTGTCTTTAAGCGGATTAGACAGTCATGATTTTAAGCGGGACAGCTGGGTATGTCGTAAAGTAGACCAAACAGGTGTGTCTCTAAGTAGATTGGTGCCTCGTTGTGTGGACCAGACGGGTGTGTCTTTAAGTGGATGAGACTGACAGACTGGCTAGTCAAATCAGAACGACATGACTTGAAGTGATCCAGATGGGTGTGTCTTTAATTAGACCAGTCAGGTGCACATTCATGTATATCGGACGGGAACCAGACAGGTAGACCGGACGAGTGCATTTTTAATTAACCCAGAAGGGTGTGTCTGTAAGTAAACTGTAAACCCTACTGCTCAAAGTGAATCAAACATATTGAATAATATTAACTGAAATAATTACAATTAGTTTGAATGAATAAACCTTGAGGAGTATTTAGAACTTTTTGGTATTTATGAGTTTGCAGAAATGAGACTTTTCAAGTTAGCTGAACAAGTTTGATATTTTAAGCCACAGTAGCTGTCTCCTTAAAGTTCCACCAACTTAAGATCTGACATCATCAATGCACACAGAAACTGCCCACAATTTTTTATTCATTTTTTTTTTTTATCAAGATGGTCAAATGACGGATTCGCATTATGCTGTAAGTATAGTCTACAAATCTGAGGATCCTAAAGTTGATGTTTTCAACACAACATATTACTCCCAGTATTGTGTAGCTCTGTGATCTGACTGTCGACGGTTTGGTGCTATTCTGTTTTTAGGATGTTACTGCAATTAATGCATCTCATGCTGCAACTCATGCTGGATTTAATATAAAAGTGAAGTCGGCTGTTGGGCATTCATTATAAAAGATTTTTTTTTTTAAAGCTCCAGTTTAAAAAAATGCCATTGCATGTATTGTGTTTTATTGAAAGTGTTAATATTTTTTAAATAATTAAAAAAAAAACTGGTTGGTCTCTACAATTTTCTGCTCTGTTAAATAACTGAGGCAAAGGAACCTTAAATTTAACCAGCTGTTTAAGTAAATGGAAACAAACATGATCTTATGTGCAATGGTTTGCTCGGTGTGTTCGAAGATCCATTAACATCGCTGAGAACATGCAAACTCCATGCACACGGAGACAGGACTCGAGCCTGGCTGGGGATCGAACCCGGACCCTGGCGGTGCAAGGCGACAGTGCTAACCACTACACCACCGTGGCCGCCCTCCTAAATGTGTCAGTGTCCATTAAGTATATCACAGTCCTTTCTTGTTCTTAATACAAAGCAAATCAGTATATGTGAAAATAAACCAAACAAATCATAAATATAAAAAAAAAAAAAAATACCTAAACATTAATTATAGCAGTGGCATTGTAATATGAGTTGATATTAATATGCTATTTATTCCCCCCTAATAAACTGAAATTCATAAATGAAGATTCAAATTCATGAAACAGCCCTTTGACATGAACTTTCCTTAATATTCAGATTCAATTATTTGTTAGCATAGCAAAAGTTTAAAAAAAAAAAAAAAAAAAACATTTCCCCGCATATTTCAGTTACAAATCAGGGGTCAGAGCACAGGGTTAAGGGCCTTGCTAAAGCCCTCAAGACCTCAGTGGCAGCTTGGTGGTGCTGGGGCTCGAACCTCTGACCTTCCAATCAGTAAACAAGAACGTTAACCATTTGAACCACCGCTGCCCCATAATCCTGTGTATTATTACATTTAGCCAGGAGAAAACAGCATTTATTTATTTAAAACTCATTTATAGTTTAAAAGAAGTAAACACACTGAAACTTCTTTTTTGGTAAGGGGTGAAGTGGAAATGATGGAGGTGTCTTTAAGAGGAGCAGATGGCGCATGGAAGTGGAACAAACAGGCATTTCTAAAAGTAAATCAGACGGATATGTCTAATTAGAGCAGATCAGGTGAGTGTGTTTAAGTTACACAGCTTATAGTCTAAAGGATGGTTGTATCTTAATATAAACCAGATGGAGGTGTCTGAAAGGGGATCAGATGTGTGTGACCTAGAGGAGATCAGATTGGTACGTGTTAAAGGAAATCAGATGGGTGTGTCTTAAAGTAGATCAGATGGGTGTGTCTAAGTTACACAACTAATAGTCTAAAAGATTGTTGTGTCTTAAAGTAAATCAGCTGGATGTGTTTTAAAGGAGATCAGATGGGTGTGTCTTAGAGGTGATTGAATTGACCTGTCTCAAAGAAGATCAGCTGGGTGTAGCTTAACGTGGTACAGATGGGCGTGTCTTAAAGCGGAAGAAATGAACGTGTCTAAAGTGCCACAGATGGGTGTGTCTTAAAGTGGTACAGATGGGCGTGTCTTAAGGTGGTACAGATGGGCGTGTCTTAAAGCGGAAGAAATGAACGTGTCTAAAGTGGAACAGATGGGTGTGTCTTAAGGTGGTACAGATGGGCGTGTCTTAAAGCGGAAGAAATGAACGTGTCTAAAGTGGAACAGATGGGTGTGTCTTAAGGTGGTACAGATGGGCGTGTCTTAAAGCGGAAGAAATGAACATGTCTAAAGTGGAACAGATGGGTGTGTCTTAAAGTGGTACAGATGGGCGTGTCTTAAAGCGGAAGAAATGATCGTGTCTAAATTGGTAAAGATTGGTGTGTCTTAAGGTGGTACAGATGGGCGTGTCTTAAAGCGGAAGAAATGAACGTGTCTAAAGTGGAACAGATGGGTGTGTCTTAAGGTGGTACAGATGGGCGTGTCTTAAAGCGGAAGAAATGATCGTGTCTAAATTGGTAAAGATTGGTGTGTCTTAAGGTGGTACAGATGGGCGTGTCTTAAGGTGGTACAGATGGGCGTGTCTTAAAGCGGAAGAAATGAACGTGTCTAAAGTGGAACAGATGGGTGTGTCTTAAGGTGGTACAGATGGGCGTGTCTTAAAGCGGAAGAAATGAACGTGTCTAAAGTGGAACAGATGGGTGTGTCTTAAGGTGGTACAGATGGGTGTGTCTTAAGGTGGTACAGATGGGCGTGTCTTAAAGCGGAAGAAATGAACATGTCTAAAGTGGTACAGATGGGCGTGTCTTAAAGCGGAAGAAATGAACGTGTCTAAAGTGGAACAGATGGGTGTGTCTTAAGGTGGTACAGATGGGCGTGTCTTAAAGCGGAAGAAATGAACGTGTCTAAAGTGGAACAGATGGGTGTGTCTTAAGGTGGTACAGATGGGCGTGTCTTAAAGCGGAAGAAATGATCGTGTCTAAAGTGGAACAGATGGGTGTGTCTTAAGGTGGTACAGATGGGCGTGTCTTAAAGCGGAAGAAATGAACGTGTCTAAAGTGCCACAGATGGGTGTGTCTTAAGGTGGTACAGATGGGCGTGTCTTAAAGCGGAAGAAATGAACGTGTCTAAAGTGCCACAGATGGGTGTGTCTTAAGGTGGTACAGATGGGCGTGTCTTAAAGCGGAAGAAATGATCGTGTCTAAAGTGGAACAGATGGGTGTGTCTTAAGGTGGTACAGATGGGCGTGTCTTAAAGCGGAAGAAATGAACGTGTCTAAAGTGGAACAGATGGGTGTGTCTTAAGGTGGTACAGATGGGCGTGTCTTAAAGCGGAAGAAATGAACGTGTCTAAAGTGGAACAGATGGGTGTGTCTTAAGGTGGTACAGATGGGCGTGTCTTAAAGCGGAAGAAATGAACGTGTCTAAAGTGGTACAGATGGGTGTGTCTTAAGGTGGTACAGATGGGCGTGTCTTAAGGTGGAACAAATTAAGTCTTAAAGAAGAATGGATGGACGTGTCCAGAGGAAGCCAATCTGTGAAGGTCATGTGTTCTGAAAGATTTGTCTTCAAAAAATTAGGATACCAAATAGAATGAAACATACGTCTTTAAGAGTCCGAGACGTTAAAATCCATGCCCAGTCAGAGATGATCTCCATTCCATAAATGGATCTAAAAACATGTCTGCATTTTTATTTTTGTTCTTGTAAGGAGGCAGATTTTGCTTGATGGACTGGATGGTGAGTTCTGGAACAGGAGAAACACTAAAATCTGGTCGTGAGGGTATTTTTAAGCATCTATTTATGGCACAACATATGTCGGCAATGCCGCGTACTTCAGCTCCACTCCCTAAGTCGCACTTCCTCTGGGGTGGGGGGGGGAAACAAATTAAAGACTAAGAACCCAATAAACTTGCAGGACAGCCCAAGCTTATCTGAACCTGAAGCAACATCACACACAGATGCACACACACGGTGCAGATGCAGCATCCGACCTCACAGGCACATCACAGGCGTCGCGTTGTGTGTGTGCCCAGCCATGATGCTATTAGCATAATTACAAAGCGCCTTAGCCTGTTAGTAATTAGTTCCAAACGAGCAGCCGAGGCTAAGTCACAGCCAACTGGGCGGGTGAGAAAAGATTCCTAAAATACGACACAGAGTGTTGGCCTGCAAGCCAATTAACCTCTGTGTTAATTAGAAAAAAGAGGCTTCTGTTTTAATTGGAGGAGGAATATCGGACGAGGTCACGCTCTGCCAAGGATTTGTGTGTGTATACAGTATGTGTGTGTGTGTGTGTATGTGTATACTTGCTGCCGATGCCTCAGAACTTTTATTATTTGTGAGCAAGGATAGAAAGAACAGGAACAAAGAAGGGCACTTCCAGCCTTGGTGAGCCATTTTGTCATGTGACCTTGCGAGCAAATATTCATCAGTAAGATATTTTTGTACACTGAGTGCAAAAGTTAAGAAGATTCTTTGTGAAAGCTATAGAGACTGGAGGTGGGTATTAAGGCTGATATTTATATCATCTACTGCAAAGAAGCTGCAGACTGTTGAACTGTAATTTATTTCTAGGTAACATAAATTACAAGACAAGAGAATATAAGCAACAGAACTATATTAAAAGATGAACGTAAACTGCTGCTGTTATAGAAAATGACTGAGCACCATCTGACCAATCAGGATGGAGAATTCAGTCATGCTGTGGTGATAAATTCATGAGAGGTTCTTGGGGGAAGATGTTTTGGTCTCTGCCGGTCCTTCAAGCACTGGCGTTTTAATTTTGAGCGTATTGTTGTGCTGTCACTCAGAAAAGTGCGCGTGAAGGACTGGGGGTGAGAGAGAGAGAGATATCTCTGCTGTCTGGGGAAAATAAAAATAAAAATACGCAACCTTCAGCTGCATCTCTGAGGAGTCTGAACTGTCACTAAGGAACTGAGGTTAAGCTTAGGGTTCCATCTATCACTCTAAAGTGTTGTTTATTGTTCTGGGGTTGGGGGGGGGGGCGACATCCAAGCTAGAACCCTACAGAAGTTTTACATTAGGTAGAAGAAAAGGTAGAACCATAAAGAAGCCTAGAGAGTGGTGCGGTTCCAGAAACCGTAGGGTGGAACATAGCTTGCCGGAACGTAGACACCACACAACAATAACAATAAGTGTTACGTTTAGTTCCAGTGTGGGTAATTAAAGTGTTCCTTCATTAAGACCTCCATTTAATATGTATCGGGTTCCCTAAGAGGAACCAACAAACAATTCTCCAATATTAAGCACATCCTTATTAATCCTAATATCTAAAGGTCAATCTATATCTGCTTAGGGTTCTTTAGTTTCTCTGGGTAGATAAATATTCCTCAATAAGATAAACTTTCTTTAGGGAAAGTAAAACGATTTATTTACATTGTGTGTATGTGACATGGATGTCTGGCTCATTATTGATTGCTTTAAGGGCTGGAAATGTGCGCATGCTTTTATAGCTTTCTTGGGACCCCACATTGATGGATGGTTTTGACCTTATGAGGACTTTTTTTTTTTTTTTTTCCTTTGCTAAAAAACAGCAGCTTTTATTTTGAAATATATATTGATACAAATATATATAGTGAAACATAACACTGCATAACATATATTGAAACATAATGTTGTAGAACATAACATGGTGGAACCTGCCATGGTAGAACGCGCTGCAATGAAACGTAGCATATGGAAGAAGATGGTAGAAAACGATATAGAAACTTGTGAAACACAGTGGAAAATAAAAAATGGTAGAACATAAGTCATTGGAACATACAATGGAAGAACATAGTACATAACATCGAACGTAACACAACGTGGTAGAACATACCGTGGAACATAACATGGTAGAACAGTGGTAGAACATAGCACAGTGAAAACTAGTGTGGCAGAACATACAGTGAGACGGTTGAGCATATCGTGGTGGAACATAATGTGCTAGAACAGTCGGTGGAACATGGCATAGTAGAACATGACACAGTGTACGTGTAGCATAGCATTAATTAGCTACATCTATAATGCTGTCATTGACGGTCCACATAGGTTTGGTAAAACAAGTTTGTGTGTATTATGTAGGAATGTGAAGGTTTTATTGAAGGCTAACTCAAATTTAATTGGACAGATTTGTCATCATGAAGCCGTTGCATCAAACACGCGTCTCTCCTACATCCGTCATCACCTGATTGGTTGCTTGCTTTGTTGGTGTGTGTTCCACAGGGATGTTTTCCAGTTAGCTGCCACAGGAAACAGAGAAAAACCACATGCACACATCTAATTGCCTCTGCCTTCATCGCAACACTTGCGCAATACCGTAAGCCCTGGAAAAGACCACGAATAGGTTTAGTAAGCGGAGCACTCATGCCAGTAAAGCGAGCTCCTTTTTCGTTTAGTACGAAATCATGAAAGATTTCCGGGCTGATTCCCAGAAAATGTTTGAGATGGCACACATGAGCGGCGTGGCCATTTGCTCGTAATAAAACACACATGAGATCCATGTCCATAAAGAAATTGCAACGAGTTGTACGGAATAACGTTTCAGTAATATGGCCTGTTTTCTCTTTTTTCTCTCTGTGTGGGTCACACACAGCACGCTTCTGATTAGCTGCAATTCAAACATCACAGTGAACAGACAGACGTTTAAAAAAAAAAAAAGAAAAAAAAAAGAAAAACATAATGGAGAAAACAATTACTGATATCTGACAGAGGAAAATAACTACACCTAATTGTAATGGCTAACAACAAGACGAATAAAGAGCCCGAGCTTTTCCATCATTCCTCACTAATAACACTGAATAGCACTGACTAAACTAGCCATATTTAGAATAATGAGGACCAGCTGAGTCATTATCAGGTGGAAAAAGAACACAACAACATTGTTGAAAAGTTCTGCATGTGAAAAAAGCAACAACAACAACAACAACAACAACAACAACAAAACATTTATGATGAACAACTTAACTTGGATATTTATTTGATTTGATTAATTCTCTAACAAGAATTAGTTCCAAACGATGAATCTGATTAGACTAAGCCATTCTGTGAGTGCTGATAATGGACAGTAATGGCACTAGGGTGTCTATGTATCAGTCTGTGTCCCGGGTGTTGTCCACTGGTCAGCGTGGGTGGGAGTCGGCCTGTACGGTCCGCAGTACCGAGGAGACAGCAGCTGCCTGACCACGCCCACATTCACACCCAGTCACAGAAGCGCTTTCAGCAGCAACACACATCTGATAACGTCATGATAATCGTCTTCAACAGCACGCCTCACGTCTCTGCAGTAATCGCTTCTAAGTCCTTCTGTATCGCCTCTGAACCGTCCGGGTTGTTCAGTTCACGGCTAACACCAGCTACAAAACTAACTCAATCAAACAATCAAT
Source organism: Clarias fuscus (assembly GCA_030347435.1). NCBI lineage: Eukaryota > Metazoa > Chordata > Actinopteri > Siluriformes > Clariidae > Clarias > Clarias fuscus. Next base: position 2,588,296 of record CM059225.1, read on the forward strand.
CAATCAATCAATCAACATCTATTTCTATAGCACCTTACCGCAACCTAAGTTGAACCAAAGTGCGTCACTGTACTAAAAATGACAATAAAGTGGCAATAAAAAGAAATTATAATAATAATAATAATACAAAGACAAAATAAAACATATAATCGTAAATGAATAAATGAAATATTAAATAATAATAATAATAATAATAATACAAATGATAATACTGAATAAAACAAAATTATAAATTTATAAAATATTAAAAGCCATTCTAAATAAGTGAGTCCTTAGTTTTGCTTTAAACAGTGGGGAGTCCGTAATGTTACGTAACTCGGGTGGAATGGTGTTCCAGAGTTTAGGACCAGCCACTGCACAGGAGCGATCACCCCATTGTTTGCATCTTGACCGAGGGACCACTAGCAGGTGTTGGTTAGCAGAACGTAAAGCTCTGATTTGTTGATAAAAGCTTACTGTCTCACACAAGTAGGGAGGTGCCAGACCATTAATCGCATTAAAAACAAACATTAACAGTTTAACGGTTAGTTAGTTTCACTAGCGCACGGAGGGATATGTATTGGTGGACTAAAATAACTGGTTAAATGAGGAGAAAGAAATCATAATCTGTTGATTTGCGGAACTGTTGTATAAAAGCAATATCACACTCTAGGTCCTTCTGTTGTACTTAATATCAGCACAGATGTCATATCTTCAAGTACACAGGCTGCACCCTTGTGCTACTGAAATGTCTAGTAAAGAGCACGACCTAAACTGTGATATTGCTTAATTATATATAGAATATACAATTTCTAGTTAACAAAATTAATTACTAGCATTATGACCAGATTTCTAGATTTGAGTTCCATGCTTTTAGGAGTCACATGACGTATGGGGTTGAACACAATATGGTAAAACAGTAGAACAAGAGCAGGATGGAATGTTAGATATTAAGACATTAGATAATGATTGAAATTATAATAGAACACACACACACAGACACACACGTACAGTGGGTATAAAGATATCTGTTTCCCAGAAAAAAAGGACGAGTAGACATGATCTTCTTCAAAGTTTACTTTTGGAGATGAACTTATCTCCCAGGAAGACGAACGAGGGGAACCCGCTACGGTGCAGGTTTTGATCCCACGTTCCACTTCCCTGAAGCACATTTACATGGCTGAGGTTCATCCTTTCATCAGTATGTTAATGACGCACTGCGAGCGCACTCTCCCCCGAGTAGATAGTAGAGTCTTTTTTTATTCCTTGCTGTATCTTCCTTCCGCAGACTTACAGTGCACCGCTAACACGAATGCTAATGCTACCTAACACCTGCTCTGCATCAGAGGGTGGAATTGATTTGATATTAAAGACTTAATAAACCTTCACAATGCAGAACCACCATTATTCAGTGGAACCAGCGCTTTTGATAAAGCGGAAATATGTAGTATATCGCACAGCACCACATGCTGTAGCTACACGTTATACATTATTAGCACTGTTACAGGCTCATTTTGATTTCCTAAAACTAAATATTAATCATTCAATTACTTCCCAGTTACACAGTTACTTACAATCACAGTTTGTTTGTGGAGCAGAACGATAACGTTAGCTCGACATTGTTAGCAATATGCTATTTCCATTCTTTAGACAAAGAATGTAACAATGCAAGCCAGGTGCTAATTCCTTCTCCTGACTAAAAACCTAAGCTAGGTTTGAGAATAGACCATAGCATGATGAAACGTTCGTCCAACTGAACAATACTTGTGTTTATCCAATTACATGCATTTTTTTTGTATGTTGTTAGCGAGGAGCTAATCAAAATCCTCTGGCTGAAGCAAGACCTGTCTTTTTTTTTTTTTCGTTGACAGAAGCAACCTTGGCAATGTCGGTCAAAGTGATTCTCAGAGAAGGTTTTTCAGAGTGAAAGAAAACAAACAAATGAGAAATGTTCTGTGAGGAAAAAAAATAAAACACCAGCTTCTAATAATCATTCTCATTTCCTGGTGCATTTACCTTTGTAGCGAAATGGAGCCTATTGAGCTTTTTGTATTAGTCCTGTCCGAATATAGCGTGTACCGTAGATGCGCTCGAGGTAGATATTTATTCATTCCCCTCTGATTGATTTTACCTCAGCTCAGCAATCATCAGCCACTTTCTCGACTCTCTCATACTGTCCTCGTTTTTTTTTTTTTGTTTGTTTTTTTTATACTCAGGAACATAAATGTAAAAATCTGAAATATACCTGAGAGATGTCGGCCAGAAGCGATGCAGTTATTACTGAAGTCCTTGGTTCATTATGTTTCTCTGGTAACCCTCTCTGACTGGAGAGCGACTGGCAGAATTTTTTTTTTCCTCCGTTATGCTAACGAGATTCAGGGCTTCCATAGCGAGCACGGCTGTTAAAACCTGTACTGAATTTGGGGTTTAGAGTAAGAACAAGTGTGTGTGTGTGTGTGTGTGTGTATCTGTTTGTGTTTGTCTTTGCTAACACCTCCCACTCAATGTGTTAATCAGATTAAAGAGATTTAAGGAGCTGTTTTGGAATTTTGCCATTTTTTGTTAAAGAATTGTTGTTTTTGTATAGAAATACAGTTCTGTGTTAGGTAGATATTTTTGTTAGGTTAGTTCAGATTTAAACTGTAATCTGTACACATAAGGTACGTCAGGCACTTGCCCCAGCTTTAGGCTCAAAATAGATCATTAGGTAGAGGTAGAGAGATTACACAGTACTATATTATTTACTATAAAGTACCTCAGGCATCTAAATGCCCTGTCGTAAGAATTTTCAACTTACCCGAAATTTTGCGGGGAAAAAAAAAAAAAAAAAAATAATGGATTTTTGGCATATATCTTTTTTTTTTTTCTTTTTTTTTTTTGTGAAAGATTTAGTGAAGCCATAGCACCATGGGAGAAAAGGAAGCCACTTTGAGTTTTGTTTTTAAAGCAGTTGGTGCCAAGAAGAAGAATAAATGTATGGATTGGATTATCTGCATTTACATAATTCCCTATTTGCCTAAAATGCCTACGAAACTAACCTTAAAGAATTTCCACTGTATTAGGGAATTTGTATATTTACCTAGTAGTTGTTAGCAGTGTGCTATTTCCATTCTTTAGACTAAGAGAGCGTGAAAAGCCTAGCCAAGTGTGTCTACATATGTCCTTTTTTTTTTTTTTTTTTTTTGTTAGTTTTTGTTTGTTTTTTGCAATGCTAAATAATGAAATGGTAGATTGAGAAGTTTCATCTTCCTAAAAACATATAAAACATTTATATGTTTAAAAGCTAGCTAGAAACAAAACATAAGCAGGAAAATGTAGCAGACGTTTTTCAGCTAGAAAAAAAACAAACAAAAAAAACAGAAGCTAGCAAGTTCTCATAGCATCATTTACTACGAGATTAACGCTAGCTAAAATTTACCTCAGCACAGGTGAAAAGAAATTAAATATACAGTTTACTAAAAACAGATGAATTATAATGTTTTAGAAAATGAATGAAAAACATAAACAAAAGGAATCTGAACAGAAAGGAAGAGAACCTAGCGAATTAACCTAGCTTCTAAGCCATGTATAAGATCTTGTTTATTAAAGAAAAACCTATACACCTGCATCGAAATATATTTCCGTAACAAACCATTTGTGTCTACATTGTCAGCAAGGTGATATTTCTATCTATATCCCGTACAATACTTCCTTGATGTTGTATGCAGGTAACCAGTGACCAGCGTGCGCCAGGGTGAACGACATGAAATATTAAATGCTTTATTATAAACTAGATTGAACTTTGTGTTCCATGATTTGGAGCATAACTGCCATGAGGACGTTTACTGAAGGCCAGGCTCAGCTATGATGCTCGGTAAGTAAGGCGCACAGTATTAAGTGCTTCTTGACTTGCTGGTGGGTCTGTCAGGACGCAACCCCTTCATAATTCGAGGGCCATCTGTAGTTTATTCTCAGCAGAGCAAGAACAATAACACTGCAGCAAAAGGCAGGGTTTATATTCATCCTGTATTTACTTCTCTTCCTCCCTCTCCACCCTGAGATGACTCTAAACGTGTAAAGAGCATGTGATCTTATTTCAGCCGGAGCATCGAACTGGGTTACTGCAGTGCGAAACGGCCAAAAACCAGCAAGCTCTGAGGCAGAAAATCCCTCCCGAGTAACTCCACTGACCAGGAGTCACACACACACACACATGCATACACACAGACTGGGCAGATCCTCTGGTGTGTTATTGGATTAGCGCTGGAGAAGTTGAGGAATGTGTGTGCATGTGAAAAAGAGACAAGAAAAGACTTCCTGTGGGGGTTTTTGGTCTTAACTGGCTTAGATTAAATTAGCTGAGCCTGCAGTCATGTCCAGGCCAGATAAACCCAGACAGACAGACAGAAAGAGGTGGCATACTGTAACTCTCCACCAGTTCAGAAGTTACGACAAGCGTCCTTCTCCTGTCTCTAATGAGATATTAAATATACAGAACATACAGTAGTAGTAAAACAGTAACAACAAGAAGACGCAATGTATCTGTTCCTCACAGAACATCGCAAGCTTCTTTTGGACTGACCAATAAGAAACGAACTGCATTATATTTAATATAAATTTCCCCTGTGCGTTTTGAGATAATCCTGTTGCCTACTCATTTTGGAATTTGTTATATTTTGCGCTCACAGATGGACAGGAACAAAGGCCACACCCACTTCTTCATTGAGCATGATGGGCATACCTGAGAGACCACACCACCTTCACTGGTTCTGACACACACCTTCCCGGTCAGCCTACTGTATTATACAAACGAGCATACAGTAGACGTCGCACAACCTTGTGGTAGCGTCAAGGGCAAGGATGCCAATTCTGACTCATTTTCTGTGCATGATGGGTATCGAGGTGACACACCGCGCTCTGAGTGTGATCAGATCGGAGGCCACACTCTATTCTCTGAAACCTAACCTAACACTTTACCTCATCTAACTGAGTTTGTAAAGTGTCTGTGCTCTCTGACCATCACATCATTATCTCTGATCGTCACCCCACTGCACCTCCGTTACAGTAATCAAACACCTACTGCAACGTTCACACTGAGACAATCAGAGCCGTACAGTCTTACTGATTACATACTTTACACTAATCAAGGGCCCTTTTTTTTCCAGACTAACGAGTGTGTGTGTTTGTGTGCATGCGAGCCAGTGAGTGAGTGAGTGAGCGAGTGAGTAACAGCTCTAAGTGGAAAAGAAAGTGTGGACGTTTCGCATTTCTTTGAATCTTAACGCTCATCTCATCGAAAAATCCGTAACTGCAGCCATCAAATGTGTGTAGCATTTATATGATTGTTTTGTTGTGGTGTAGTGGTTAGCACTGTCGCCTTGCACCGCCAGGGTCCGGGTTCGATTCCCGGGCCAGGCTCGATTCCCGTCTCTGTGTGCACGGAGTTTGCATGCTCTCCCCGTGCTTGGTGGGTTTCCTCCGGGTCCTCCAGTTTCCTCCCACAGTCCAAAGGCATGCAGGTTAGGTTAATTGGCGTTCCCAAATTGGCCGTAGTGTGTGTGTATGTGTGTCTGTGCCCTGCGATGGATTGGCACCCTGTCCAGGGTGTACCCCGCCTCATGCCCTAAGTCTCCTGGGATAGGCTCCAGGCCCACCGTGACCCTGAATGCAGGATAAAGCGGTATAGATGATGAGTGAGTGAGGGTTAGTTAATTCATCTTCTATAGTCTACTGCTTATCCTGTGTACAGATGGTGGCGCTTGTCCCAGGAAACTTGGGACACGAGGCGTGGTACACCTTTGACAGGGTGCCCATCCATTGCAGAGTACACACACAATGGGAGATTTGGGAACGCCAATTAAGACTCGCACGTCTATGGACTGTGGGAGGAGTACCCGGTGGAACCCACCAACTTTAGGGAGAACTTGTAAACTCCATGCACCATCGAACTCATGTCCTGTAAGTGCAAGGCCATGGTGCTAACCAGTAGGCCCTGCCACTCATCAAGGAGAGTTGCATCTCTGCATCTAAATGCAAACAGCAGCATCATTTGGACAGGGCCGAGAGTGTTTATGTACACTCTGCCACAACTGCTGGTCCCCTGTTTCCTGTTTAAAAGCCAATTTGTCATGCAGAACTGCAGGCAAAACCTGGAGACGAGCTGAAAAAGTAAACAGCAATAAAGAAATGCCAATCGAATGAAGCAATCGATCGTGATGACAGGCAGAGGATCCGCTGGCCTGAGAGGGGTGACTAAAGGAAATGATCCGTTATGGATTTGCCATTAAGCGCAGAGTCTCCAGGAGACACTGCGGTTATTAATCGAGCTTTAATTTCGTTAATTAAGGTTCAATTCAGCTCCAGGGGAAAGGCATTTAGGATATAGATCCTGACATTTTAGCCACAAAAGAAGCAATTTTTTTTTTTCTTTTTGGACATGGTTTATGAAGTCTCTTTCTGCTGCTCTCTCATTCTCTCATACATACATACGTTTTTGTCTTAGCAACTTTGTGAGGACCTTGGGAATTGTTATGTATCCTGGGGACCGAATGATCAAAACAGTCAGATTGAAGGAATTTTGTCCCCACAAAGATATATAAACATTCACTCCTACACACACACACACACACACACACACACACATTTGTGTTAGTTCAACTTATCATTCCAAGCTCTATCGACAACAGGGCAAAGAGTTGAATTAAAAACGTTCTCTCTGTCTTTCCCTCTCCGCTAGAACAATAAACTTAAGTCTGAAAGCTCCAGACAGAGCGAATAATGAAATTCTGGAGGGGTTTCATCTGGATGCTCACCTCTCTCACACACTCACACACACACACACACACACACACAAAGGCGTACAGAAGGTGGTCGACTTGTTTAAGCAGAGAAAAGGAACTCATCTGTGTATATACACACACACACACACACACACACACACACACACACACACACTCAAACACACACACACACTTCCATGCCCACTATGCAACGTGACTGCCATATGGTTCACCAGCATTATCCCAGGCCCACACAGAGCTCTGCAATATTTTTACGCACACACACACACACACACACACACACACACACACACACACTGACATGCTAGATAGACACTATGCAAACAGCATAAGCCTGAGGAAAGAAAATGAAATTAGGGCTTATCTCCAACAAAATGAGACTTAAGTGTGTTTGCTCAAACCCAGGACCAGTGCTAATCATCTTTACATCATATGCATGAAGTACATGTTCGAGATGTTTCTCCAGACACTACTTAGAATAAAATAAAAAAAAAAGAAGAAGAAGAAGAATGAAAAAAATAAAAAATAAAAAAACCAGTGCCTGTCTGTAAAATCCTCAGGATCTTCTCTGTCTGGTCTGTGTCTGGTGTGTGTGGATGAGATGTCTTTGGCTACCTGCACCACCAACTTATCATCACTTCCTGCTAGTAATTACAAAACATTGGGGTTACGTTCATGTCAGCGCTGAGCTATGAAACAAATGTCAACATCTAAGGTTTAGACACAACACCCAAAAAGAGGTTATAAGAACATTCTGTGCTGGAAGGTTTTGTTACAACAAAGGTAGTTTTCTATCAGAGGAGGTTTCAGGTATAAACCATTTACAAAAAAGTGAGGACTTAATACTTATATAATAAATTTGTTTCTTATTCTCTACAACGCTTATCCTGTACAGGGTCCCGGGAGGCCGGGAGCCTATCCCAGGTCCGGGGTAGACACTTTGAACAATTTGTAAATACCAACTAGATTAACCTGCATGCCTTTGGTTCTGGAGTACTTGGAGGAAACCCACCAAACACAGGGAGAACATGCAAACTCTACACACGCACAGACCATCAGTGACAGCCTAATTAGACACAGATTTGTGTGGGATGATGCAACCAATGGCTAACCAATGGCTAATGACCAAACTCACACAGACCCAAAGGCAACCCTTGATCCTTTGGCCACAGCACGACATTTTTTTTAGGTTAACTAAATTTTAAAATATCCCTGCACATAGCTAGTTCAAATGAAAGTTTTATTTGTCAAATACAGTCATGCACAGTGAAATGCTGGTATACGGAAAAATAAAGTATTCAAATAAGGAATATAAAATGTGAAATAAGAATATAATGAAAATTATACAAATATAGAAAACGTTTAGCTGTAAATGTTTTTTAAAATTTGCAATACGTACAAGTGATAAAATAGAATTGAAATGGAATCGGCAATGTCCAGTCACGAGTAGAACAATGTGCAACGTTCCGGGTGTGCAAAATGTAGACTGTGTGCAAATGTGTGCTAAATGTGCAACGTGATGAGTTGCGTATGATTACAGCTAAAGGGTTTGCCCAGGAACCTTGGAGCCAAAATTGAGGTTTCAGGGTCAGTCAGGAAACAGGTGTTTCTAGTGTCAAGTGTGTTGTGAAAACAAAAGCTAAAAACAAACAAACAACAAAAAAAAAAAACATGGATAAAGAATATTTATTTAGCTAAGAAGAAAGTCTTTTATGTAAGCTTCCTTAATCTTCTCTTGTCGTTAGCATGGATGTTAGCATTGTTAGCTGATAAAATGCATGTTCTCAATATATATATATATAAAATGGGCTAAACGGCCCCACAATTGCGGGGATCTGTATGAAACTGGCAGGTGATTGATAGCATAAAAAACGAGGGTGGAAGGGTGGAGTTTATTAGTTATTCGGTCACAAATGGAGGTAAAAATAAAATAAGACTGGCTTCACCACATACACTCATCACAGAATCTTGATATCAAGTAAAAGTGTCTTAATCTCGGCTCATTTAAAAACCAATGCCGTTTTCTATCTAGCCAGCTCGCATGATGCGGTACGAGACGAAACTCTCAGGGCGCGGTTTCAGTAATGGAGTCGTTTAATTAGGCATTTAATTATGAGTCAAGTGTGTGGAGTCAAGAACTTCTGAGTAACTCCCCAGACTGTCTGAGCTTCAAAGCTATTCACAGTTGCCAAAGCCTGTGGCTTATTAGCCAAGTCATAGCAAAGCCAAAGGAAAAAAAAAAAAAAAATTAATTCAACCATCACAATATTACAAAGTGTGTGTGTGTTGTCTTTAATTTTATCTTCCCATTCCGCTCTCCATCTCTTGGGGTTGCTCACAGCCAGCCTTCTTCTCAGGCCGCCTGCAACCCGCAGCCATTTTGGATCAAAGCTAACACGCAGTTGCAATCTGAGGCTTGCACAAGGCTCAGCGTTCCAATCCATCTCTCAAGGGTAGCTTGAAATTTGTATTTCTTTTTTTTTTTTTGGTCCGTTTTCCTTTGGCACTTAGAACACCTGAGCCAGCTTATCAGTGTTCCACAGCCTGTAAGAACCTCAAGGGTTTGCCCAGGAACCTTGGAGCCAAAATAAAGGTTTCAGGGTCAGTCAGGAAACAGGTGTTTCTAGTGTCAAGTGTGTTGTCCAAAAAGCTGGTAACTTTTTTACAATGTTAAAAAAAACTAAACAAAAAAAAAAACATAGATGAAGAATATTTATTTAGCTAAGAAGAAAGTCTTTCATGTAATCTTCCTTAATCTTCTCTGGTCATTAGCATTGTTAGCTGATGAAGGGTAAGTTCTCAATATTAAAAAAAAAAAAAAATGGGCTAAACGGCCCCACAATTGCGGGGATCTGTATGAAACTGGCAGGTGATTGATAGCATAAAAAACCAGGATGGAAGGGTGGAGTTTATTAGTTCCTCCAAAGTGTACAATACCACCACAACAAAGAAAGAAATCAAATGGAAGCCAATTCCCTCAGCGGATTGGTTCAGCCCCCATCATTCTCTCTCTCTCTCTCTCCGACACACACAGACACACATATGCACAGTGAGTAATGTTCACTGAGATGGAAATGTCTTCGGTGAGATGTCTTTTCCTGCTCCATTAAAGTCAATTTAAGATAAAAGGTATGTGTGTGTGTGTGTGTGTGTGTGTGTATGTGTGTGTGTGTGTGTGTTCCATGGTACTACCAAAAAAACACGCATTTCCAGTCTCCGTCTCAGGCAACAAAGAAGACAAGCACTTACTCTGCTTCTCTCATGTAGCCGTTTTAGACCCATCTCCCTCCATCTCCCATATCTGGCATTAACGCAGCGCACTGTGTATCCTTTTTGCCTTGAGCCTTTTATTTGCTGTCTCCATGGAAGAGCTTTGAGAGGAACTTTAAGTTCTTTCTTCTTTTGTATTCTGTATTACTTTGCATCATACTTTTTCTGTTTTTTTTTTTTTTTTCTTCCTCAGATTTTGCCTATTTATAGAAATCAAGGCAGCATAGTGACACAGGGGTTAGTGTTGCTGCTTTACAGCTTCAGGGTCCGGTTTTGAGTCTGATCGTCAGATTCTTTAGTTTTCTACCCACTCCTACAAACATTTCACGAGGGTGGATTGGCCATGATGAATTGCCCCTTTGGGAAATAAGAAATGAGTGATGGCTTGGTACCCCATCCCAGCATGTACTCCTACAGTATCATGGACCCTTTGGTTGGCTCTGGATCCACTGCCAACCTCACCTGGACAAAGATGCCAATTGATGATGAATTAAGGAGAAACAAGAATCAGATAAGGGTTCAAAAACCAAAACTCTCAAAGGCCATGCACCAGCTACAAGAAGATTATAAGTTTAAAGCCCACGGTTTCCAGAAGTCCATTGGGATCTTTGCCAGTCTTTAAACAAGGATCTTAATGATCTGCGATTCAAAGATGCTTTGGATAAGTAGTTCGACCTTACCAAGTAGATCATGATCTCCTAACAAAAAGTCAGTTACAATTTATGGTTCAAGTGTAACTGAGAGGAAGATGGAGGTGGCGTGTAGACAAAACAACTTGTGCTGCAGAACAATGTTTGGAAGTTGCCCAAGTGGTTGCTGAGGTTGCTACAAAAGAACCTGAGGGATGCTTCTAACTGGAATCTTCAGCAAGAATGCAGAATATACAGTATCTGAGCACACCAATATTACACCAGTCTCACCAGGGACGCACCGATAAATAAATGAATAAACAAATAAATGCAATTAAATAAATAAAAGTATCAGTCATAATGTATTGTTTTGTTTTAATCTTTCCACCCTTGTTTTGCTTGAACGGTTCCTTTTAATCATCAAATGAAAAAGGGCAGTGATGAAACCACTGAGCTTGTAGCAGTGGAGATTAAAATCATGTAAATGTCTGCAACAAGGCTGGAAGTGAATCATGTTGATGTCAAAGCTTAGCGTACTTGTTATTCTGGTATTTGAAATGAAAAGACTAAAGAATGATTATTGTGTATTTAGAACGTGTATGAAAGACAGAAAGGTCCGAATGATAGAGATTCTAAGAGAAGATGTGAAGGCAGAATGTGGGTCATTCTGACCTGAAATACCATCCATTTATTATCTTTACTGCTTATGTAGGGTGTAGTGTCTTGGAGTGTCTCCAAGGGGCTTGGAGCCTATCCTGGGGCATTCAGGGCACAAGACACGGTACATCCTGGTTGGGGTGCTAACCATACAGTAGCATGGCCCAAGCATACATGCTCACACAGCCAGTCTTATACTATGGGCGATTTGGAAACGCCAATCAGTCTTTACAGGGAGAACATGCAATCTTTATGCCCCCAGAGCAGAAGCCAGATTCAAACGCCCAACCCTGGAGCTGAGAGACAATACTAACAATACTAACCACTGAACCACCATGGCGACCTGACAAAAAAGTTAATAGGACATTGACTAGTTATTAAATACTGGGCATTTAAATGTTACCATCTCTCAGAATTTCTTGGTTGTGTTTCAGCAATGTCAGGAATACTAGAATTGCCTACAGTTCTGTTTCAGAGGACCTGTAGACTGTCCCTGGAGGACTGGTTGAGATGCAGGCAAAGGTGTTGCTTGTCAACAGGCAAGGCAGGAACTTGCTTGGGACCCCAGGCCAGTAAGGGGCCTCCAAGGTCTAACAAACCCATTTATTATTTATAAGATAATGGTATGAATGTCTATCCAAAAACACCTCTAGGCACAGGAATAATGAATACACCTTGGACGGAATGTGCCGACCCATTGACACTTATTGACAAATTGATAGAAGCCACTTTTCGGGAGGTATGGGTATACTGGAGAATCTGGAGGAAACCCACATGTTTATGGAGACAACATGGGACACTTTACAATGACAGTAACCCAAGCTCATGATTAACCCAGTGGTCCTTAAGATTTGAGGCAGCAGCTTCCTCTATATAGAACAAGCTTGCTTTGAATAAAAAGTGTCACAAAATTGAAATGATTCAGTACAAATGTTTTTCTTAAGTTGTTTTTTTTTTTTTTTGGTGCCATTTTCCTGAACAGCATCCATGATGGCGATAGTGAAAAGGTGATCAAATTAACCACAGATGAATCTGGCCATTTTCAAGGTTATAACGAAGTACTTTCTTTTTTCTTCTCATTGTATAACCATTATATTACATGTATAACAACAAATTCCTACAAAAAGGAAAACCAAAAGGTTAACAGACTTGCCGATGCCAAGGACGATCTACGGCTGATCGGTTCAACTTTGCAAGAACTCAATTCCACTCTAAAGCAGATGATGATTCTTTTTTCGAAGATTGAAATACACACTAATTGAGTACTGATTACTTCATCAAGGCAAAAACAATGTTCTTAAAATAACCCTAGCTTAAAAAAAACATGCATTATAGCATGTCTAATTTGCACTGTTGCTGCAATAACGGAGAAGCATAGCCAGTGGGCATCATGCGTTCGGTTGTAATTATGATCCTGTTGCGTTGTCGGATTTGCCACAAGAGTCATCAATCTCATGCAGTGATGTGCAATGCACTGCCTCAAGCAAAAGTCTAATCATCTAGATTTTTTTTTTTTTTTTTACTAACTTACTCAGCAATAAGCCAGCCATGCCCTATAACAGATTGCTGAAGTCGAAGTCAGACTGTGCTATACTGTTTGACTGCGAAAGGAGCATGTTCTCCACCTGGCCACTTGGCAACGACATTTAAAAAGCTCAGCCATGTGTTGGAAATTATCTGTACATCAAGTAAGTGATCGCCTTTTTTTTTTTTTTTTTTTTTTTTCAAGTGATGCACATGAATTCCTCAAAACAGTGATCTTATGATGATGTGTGTGCAATCTTTTATTCAAATAAAGTTTGTAAAGTCTGTGCGAAGGTGTGATGTGAAATTGCCTGACTCTTAATCTTGCCTTAGTCTTGCCTCTTTTCTGTTGTGTTATTTATAAATGCAGTGTATTAAAGTGTGATGTGAATTCATACGCTGTTATGCGGCTCATACTTGGTTGTGGGATGCCAGACCTGTCTCCAGTTTCCTGCAAAGATGTGCCTGCAGCTAAAACCCCTAGGCTAGAAAAGACTTACATGTACATGGGGGTGCTACTGCTGGGTTTTTTAGCTTCTCCCCGAAAACGGAACAAATGATATCAACTGGTAAGCCATTCATTATTTCCAACAAAAAATGGATTACATGAGCCCTGTAAACATGTTTCCAGTGCAAAGCTCTGTGTGCCAAATCTTTACGGTAAAGCCTGGTGTTGTTCGCCACCCCAAACAAATCTATAGAGTGCGTCTTTTAAATATGTCATTTGAATTTACCAACCAATCAGGGTCATGTGTTATCCTTAACCTGAGCATTAAAGTCAGTCAGTAGCAGTTTTGGGTGTAACGCGTAATCTAGGGTTAGGGTTATTAACATTGATTCCGTTATTGTGTGTGTATGAAAGACGTCCTACAAGCCCCAGCCCTGATAAGCCCCCCCCCCCCCCCCCCCCGTTATTCCTTCTGTTATACCCCTATCTCACCTATGCAGTTTGACTCGCGGTGAGAAGAGGTGTTAGGCACTATGAGCTGCTTTGAGTGACCGCCTGATGTTCCACGAAATTCCGTAAGGTCTGCGAGGACCGATGCGTGGAAAGATGGAAATGTAATCACAGCGCCAAAACTTGCAGTGAATCATGATGAGTACTTACTGCCACCCTAATGCGTAAGTGAGATAGAGGTATTAGTACAGAATGTGCGCTTTTTCCCGTGAAAGGCCGCAATTCGTCTCGCACAGTGCCGCTGAATCCCACAAGCACCATTTAAGAATTTAAATAAATGTGTTGTGCTTCACTGAACATCTGCCAGATGGCGCATGGAAGGTCTTTATCTAAAAGCCAGACCAAGTACAATGAAGAATTGTGTATAATTAGTTAGTTACAATAATAATAATAATAATAATAATAAAAAAATTCACAGCACTACTACTACTACTACTACTACTAATAATAATACTGAATGGAGAAAGCGCAGTCAAAGAAGTATCGTCATTGAAGGAGAGAAGAAAATGAATAAATAAATATCAGTATTTACAGTTTGAGCTCGACACGTTTATGAGCTCTATGTCGCTTGGTGTCAATGGACGCCTAAGAGAGATTAACACATTTTTTCGGCTTCAGTAGACACACAATACCTCAGATTGAAACACAACTGCCCCCTACAGGTAACGTACATCATGTTCACAGCCCCCAGCGTGCTGCCGCGGCAGCTCGCAAGATCCCTCTTCTCGAAATGTGCGTTCCCAACGGCCAGATCTGTAGTTAACAGATTACGGGCCAAACTTCACTGAGTGATGATGGTAGAACAATTATAAAGGTCTTGACTAAAGCAAAATGCATGAGGAAGCAGAAAGAAGTTTTTATTTTCTGCAATGGAAAAAGTACTCGAACAACTTACTTTATCAGAACGTAATGTAACTGATTACTTTTTAATAGCTGTAATTTTGCAATGTAATTAATTACTTTAAAAGTAACGTCCCCCAACACTGGCCATCACCTAATATCACCAATATGGTTAATGATTTGTACATTGGGAGCTCATGATAATCATTTTACTTGCTATTACATTTTTCTACCACTAGGTAGAAAGGAAAACATTCACTCACTCACTCACTCACTCACTCACTCAATCATCTATATTGCTTTACCCTGGAGGGCCTGGAGCCTATCCCAGGAGACATAGGCCACAAGGCGGGGTACACCCTGGACAGGGTGCCAATCCATCGCAGAGCACACACACACATAACTCACTCACAAACTCATTCATATTCTATGGGCAATTTGAATGCTCTATGCGGCAACACCAGTTAGCCTAATCTGCAGGTCTTTGGACTGTGGGAGGAAACCGGAGAACCCGGAGAAAACCCACCAAGAACATGCAAATTCCATGCACACAAAGATGAGACTTGAACCTGGATCCTGGAGGTGCATGGTGACAGTGCTAACCACTACACCACTGGGCCGCCAAAAGGAAAACACATTCCACAGCATATGTAAAAAACATAGAAACACTTGTTTAATTTCTTACAATCTATATGTGGAAACAGACATAACACATGCATATGTGTACCCATACTGTATTTGATTAATAAGTACCATGATACAGACTATGATTAAGGGCAAGAGAACCATTAACCACCAGTCTTAACCAAATCTGGTGAAGCATAGTTAAAAATTTTTTTTTTTTTAAGTCAAAATAGTCAATCATGAAATTTGAACCCAATAAACCCTAGATGTCAGTAGGTTAAATGGTTAAATCTAGCGGATTGACCATTTTGGTTTTAATTCAGATGTCTTTTGAAGTGACCTTAAATCCACAGGTCCAAACTTAATTAGGTGGTTAAGGTAAATATGTTTTTTAAATCAGAAAATATTGAAAACATATTTTGGACTAATTCTCTCTACGTCTTTGGGAGGACCTGGTCGACATCTCAGAAATTGATGTACAGTAGGTCGGACACCTTTTATATGAAAAACATTTACTCGCAAGATGAGAGGCAGAATTAGACCTCATAACTTTGTATCCTTAATTTGAAAACGTTGACACCTGGGAAAAGTACTGCTGAGAGGTGTACCTGAGTCTTTTATGTAGGTTCAAATGTTTGGTAAGTTTAGCTTAGATTCTCCCGAGTAACATTTCGTAAATTTACCAAATGTTCCTTGTCATAGTCTTAAGTAAACGCCATTCGTAATAAAAATTTTAAATTGCAACTGCTTTGTGGTGGCTTTAGATAGAACGGCAGCTGGGCTCGGCTCCAGATGTGCAGAAACCCCCGACAGATGCTTTTCTTGGTCTGTGTTTGTGTCTGTTTAAAATAAGATGGGAGAAATGCAGTTAAAGAGGTGGTCCAAGGATGTGCAGGTGCATTTGTGTTTGTAAATTGAATGCAATGAGAAAGCTTGTTTTTTTGTTGTTGTTGTTCGGAGTGTGTAGTCAGCGAGGAGGATCAGCAGATGTTCAGGTTGTGAGTGTATGCACATTTTCAGACTCTCGGCGTGAAAAAGGCTATCCTGAGTGTGATACAGCATGGCCCTGAGGAAGCAGCAAGATGAAAGCAAGAGCTTTAATTGAATCACATTACCACACTGGGGGTACATGTGTGTTTAAAAAAAAAAAAAAAAAAAAAAAAACTCTCTTTACTGTGGATTTTCTTTTGTGAGGTTTTCATTTTCGGACAGGAATTTTAACTAGCTTTCTTATTTTATTAGCTAGCTTCACAAGTCCAGACGTTTCGCCTCTTTAATGTAATTACCCGGATGCATTAATTTTACTTGAATAAATACTCTTATCTAGCAAAAAAGGTGTTATCCTTTTGTTGTACTAAACTTTGTAGCTAGATACGAACATTCTCCAAACAAATCACACTCTTGGTGTTAGCAGTATCTGAATCGCATACAACTTAGCGTATACTCTTAGTGTGCGGCTTAGTTAAGTTGACACTGAAATATTTATTTCCAGCTAGCAGTTCAATAGGTTCATTCACAAATTTAACTAGCATTAACACAGATCAGCTAGCTAGGTGGAAGATAAGACTCTATTTACGATGGTAGCTACAGCTAAGCTTCGATTCACCCGTTTAATTCTGGGACACGATTTAACGCCTCCAGCTTTAATAGTTAAGAAGTGGCTAATGTTGTTTTTTGATAGCAGAGAACACTCTGAACTAGGTACTGTAAGTAAAACCAAACATTTACTACTAACCCTTTAGAAATCCTAGCTAGCTTTGTAGACACAGGTTTGCAAACAAGATTACTAGCAGGTTGTGAACTTTTACACTTTCACAGGCTGCTGTCATTTTACAGCATCTTAGTTTAAGAACATGTTGAACTATTTATTGCCCACTAATAGTGAGTTAGTTGTGATAGCTCGGAGCTCTTAGCTAGCCAGGTGGAAAACAAAGTTTCATTAAAAGACAATACTTTTCGTTAGATTGAAATATAACTAGTATAACTAGTCTTAGCTACTGTAGGTTAATGTAATCGCTAGTTAGCGAAACCAAAGGTTTATTATTTCCATATTCCACTTTTAAACATGCTTTTAGTTTTAAAAAAAGAATCAAGCATCATTGTAGCTGAACATTTTATGATGCATTGAGAACCAGACACACACTCAGCGGCACACAAATACACACACGCGTTAATTTCCTTAGCTAATTTCATCCACATGCTTTCTCCATCCGTAATTTCCTACAAACTAGTTTTTGAAATCATGATGTATTAGTAAAGTATTGGAACGGTCCATTAGTTGGCAGTAATAGCTCGGTTCACACCTCGGGCTTCATGCAAACAAGCAAAACACCCATTATGCCCAATACGCCGCCTTCAGACATTAGCAAAACGTCATAAATATTGAAACGTCGTTTTGCTGGCGCTTGGATTCGTTATGGTCTGAAAACTTGCACATGGACTATAATGGCTTCAGTGTTTCAGACATTGAAGGGTAATCAGCATTTAATTGAGTCTATGGCCAAAAGGAAAAGGTAATAAAAGGTCGAATTATTAGCGTCCGCACCTGTTATTAACACTGACTGATGGGCAGCGTGCTGAAATTCCGTCTCATAAAAATGATATAAATCACGAATTTTATTTCTGCGCCGGCATTCCAGCGTTTTTTCAACAACTTATGTCTAAAATCATGCGCTCTCCTAGCCTGAAAGCAGAAGAGATGATAACACACAAGTGTACTAATGCAGGATGTCAGGTGTTGGTCATTAGTGAGAACAGTGTGTGTGCATTTGTGTGCCACCAATGTGTTACCAATTAAAAGAAGGAAATGTGACACTCGTATTCATTTGCAGATCCTGTGCAGGGTCACAGAAGGGTGGAGCCTGCCTCCGGGAGCTCAGGGCAAAAAAAAAAAAAAAAAAAAAAAAGCATGGTACTCCTGGGATGGGGTCCAAATTTAATCAAGCTACAGAGCATGTCTTTGGACTGTGGAAGGAAACTGGAGTGCCTGGAGGAAACCCACCGAGCACGGGGAGAACATGCAATCTCCACACACATATGCATACACACACACACACACACAGGCAGAACGGGTGCAAGATTCCTGGAGGTGAAGGCAACAATATTGACTATTCAGCCATCGTGCCCTGAAACGCTGATTACAAATCTGTGTTGTTAATGTTAAATGTGTAAAGTTGTGTTAATCTGTGTTTTATATAATGGTCCATTGGTGCAATTTACTGTAAGCAATAACAAATGAGAAGGATAAAACATAAAATGTAATATAAAATCTAAATTAAAAACATATTCATTTGAACTCCTGAATGAGAAACAGATTCAATGTAGTATGAAAGAGCGAGAGAGAAAGTGTAAAAATCAAATAATAAATAAGATGGGTTGGCAAAAGGGGAAACAAAGAAAGATAAAAGAATACACTAAAAACGAGGTTACGAAGTAAATATGAAGGAACTAATGAAGCACGAAAGACGAATCAAAAAGGAAAAAGAAAGAATAAAAAAAGACAGATATAAAGAAGGATTGAAAAACCTAAATAACTAAGATGCAATAACAGAGAAGGACAAAAAGAAGGATAAAGGGATAAACAAAAAGAAAGAATAAAAAATAGAAAGCTGGTGAAGGGTATAAAATTAAAGACAAGAAAGAAGAATGAAAGAATATAAAAAGCAAAAAAAAAAAAAAAGAAAAAGAGAGAATTTTGGAGGAATTGTGAAAGAAAGGAAAAAAGAAATTCATTAAAATAGAATAACAAAAGGAAAATGAATGAAAGTTAGACGAAAAAAAGAAAGAAAGGAAATATGGAGGGACATTTGAAAGAAATCTTTAATTGTGGGATTAAAACTAAAGAAAGAAAAGACCAAACCAGTAAAATGGAATAAGAAAATGAAGTTAAATGAACGTTAGACAAGAAAGAAAGAAAGAAAGAAATGTGGAGGGATTATACATAAAAGAAATCTTTCATTGTGTGATTAAAACAAAATAAATCATTTTTTTTTTTTTATCAATTTGGGTATGGCAAAAACTCACATACCTAAGATCATTAAAAAAAAATTAGAAAAAAAAAATAGACAAGAAAGAAAGAATCATAAATAAATAAATTAAGATTTTGAATCTAAATAAAATTTTGATGGAATGACAGAGGGAAAAAAGGGGATAAAGAAAGAAAGCAAGAAATCCATGAATAATTTGGACAAAATGAAATAAAAAAATAAGTAATTTGGCATGAGAAAATAACAGGGATGAATAAAGAAAATGACCTGAGAAGCATTTTAAACCTGTGTGAGGGAGAGGAGTGGCAGCATGAGGAGTCTCTGGGGGAGTCTGGAATTATGGGTAAAGAGACAGAGAGGCCATGAAAAGTCTGGAAAGAGTGAAAACACCGTGACCCTGCAGTGACTCAGCCATAAATTATGCGAGAGCGCGAATTTGACTTTACAGTCACGTCGGGGCGTCTGAGCGCGAGAGCACGAAAATGTATTTCAAAAGAGAAAAACTAATTAGCTTTTCAAATTGTTTTAGCAGTAAATATTTGATTCAGACATTAACACCATGTATATTGACTCCATTATTGTACTATTTATATTATAGTGTGTGTACACACGTAGACAAAATTGTTGGTACTCTTCGGTCAATGAAAGAAAAACTCACAATGGTCACATAAATAACTTTAATCTGTCAAAAGTAATAATAAAAAAAAAAATCTATGAATATTAACCAATGAAAGTCAGACATTGCTTTTCAACGCTGCTTCAACGGAATTATTTTAAAAAATTAACTCATGGAACAGGCCTGGACAAAAATGATGGTACCCCTAGAAAATACTGAAAATAATGTGACCAAAGGGACATGTTAATTCAAGGTGTGTCCACTAATTAGCATCACAGGTGTCTACAATCTTGTAATCAGTCAGCGGGCCTATATATAGGGCTCCAGGTAGTCACTGTGTTGTTTGGTGACATGGTATGTACCACACTCAACATGGACCAGAGGAAGCGAAGGAAAGAGTTGTCTCAGGAGATTCGAAAGAAAATTATAGACAAGCATGTTAAAGGTAAAGGCTATAAGACCATTTCCAAGCAGCTAGATGTTCCTGTGACTACAGGTGCACATATTATTCAGAAATGTAAGATCCATGGGACTGTAGCCGACCTCCCTGGACGTGGCCGCAGGAGGAAAATTGATGACAAATCAAAGAGACGGATAATCTGAATGGTCACAAAAGAGCCCAGAAAGACTTCTAAAGAGATCCAAGGTGAACTTCATGCTCAAGGAACATCAGTGTCGGATCGCACCATCCGTCGTTGTTTGAGCCAAAGTGGACTACATGGGAGACGACCAAGGAGGACACCATTGTTGAAAACAAATCATAAAAAAGCCAGACTGGAATATGCCAAACTACATGTTGACAAGCCACAAAGCTTCTGGGAGAATGTCCTATGGACAGATGAGACAAAAATGGAACTTTTTGCCAAGGCACATCAGCTCTATGTTCACAAACGGAAAAATGAAGCATATGAAGAAAAGAACACGGTCCCTAC